>WIGN01000195.1:0-76682 GCA_014235955.1 Colletotrichum sojae | reverse complement strand
GCCACGAGAACTGTTCTACAGCGTCAATCCCCAACTTCTGTTAGCAGACCCTACTGTCGGATAGCTGACCGTAACACAAGGCTTCCTATAAAGTGTCTCGGGACTTCTGGAATTTCGGCACAAGGGCACAGTTCCTTATAACTGTTGAATTGGGGGTCTAATTGTGTGTATTGTTGTTGTGTCTTCTAAGTAGCTGATTCCGGTCATGGAGATCCCCGGTACTAGGGGTAGGGGTGTCCCTTGTTGCCTCAGGCACGAAACGGATCGGCTCCGTAAAGCTCCGCCGCTCTAGGCCCTTCAATCTGACAATAACACTGCCGGATGCCTGCGTATATAGCTTTTTTTGTAGGCGTTGCTTGGCTTCTTCCTGCCTCTTTGTTTGTACCTTGTTGGACTCGGCGTCCCTTTTTGAGCGTCGGGGGGCTATTTGAACTAGTGCTTTCTTGGTGTACGACCCGGGTTCCGCCGACGATGTGAGATGCCGTGCTAACTAACGGGGAGCGCGCTTGAAGTGGGAAAAGAGGTGTGCTAGCTCGATGACAAGACTGGGAGTTTGCCCGATGGGCTGAAGAAGAATGAATAAAGCTTTAGTCTGTAAGAAGTAGAATGAGTAGGCTGAGGCCTTTAAGTATGTGATCTGGAGACGGCTATAACGCCTATGAGGGCAGGTGGTGCGGCGCGGCCGGTTGCGACGGGTCGCAAGAGGTGCCTGCCTGGTAGATCCGAAGCGCCTGATGCCCCGACAGCCGAGATGAGGCAAAACGACGCCCTCTCGAGACGAGGGGAAATAGGCGTATACGTAAAGGTGCGGGCGAGCGCTGGCAGAATTGTGAAGTTGTGTGAATGACCGATGGACGGCCGGCCGGTTAGTAAGGCCGAAACGGCGGGACGCGGGGGCAGGGAGGCTGCTTATGGGGGCCGTTTCCGCCGCTAAGAAACGGAACGTATAATCTTCGATGGCCATCGGCGACCTGACTGAAAACACTCCCCTTATTGGCTTATCTTTGGGAGAGCGGACGGGATCCCGAGTTTTCAATGGGTATGGTCGTATGTGTTAGTGAAGTCATCTCCACGCGCACAAGTAGCTTCCGCTGGTGGAGGAAGCCTAGCTCGCCGAGACGTCGAACCGCATCCCGCTCGGCGCGGCATCGCCGACGCCAGTCGCGGACGAAGCCCCGGAGCGTTGCGGAACCAGCTCCACCCCGTCCCGGGTGGGGGCGGCGGCGGCCCTCCGGCGCCTGGGCCCGAGGCGCTGCACGTAGTGCCCGATGCCCTTGAGCGGGGGCCGGTAGAAGGCCTCCTGGATGTTTTCTAGGGAGCGGCCGCGAGTTTCGGGCATGCAGGCCGCGAGGACGGCGGTGGTGCCGAGGGCCAGGCCGCCGAAGAGGAAGTAGGCGCCGAAGGCGGACTTGTCGAGGAGGATCGGGGTGATGATGGCGACGAGCCAGTTGCAGAACTAAAGAAGTCGCGTCAGTGAAAAATTCCGTCCAACGGCGGCAGTATGAGAGAGAAAAAGAAAGCTTACGAAGCTGACGCCCGTGGCGAGACAGTTCGCCGCGGCGCGTGTGTTGCCCGGCTGGATCTCGCTCGCGTAGATCTTGCCGACGATGCCCCAGGTCGCGCAGTACGTGAGGCCGAACGCGAAGACGGCTGCGACCACGACCCACCGCGCGGCGCCGTAGGGGTGGACGGCGCCCGCGGCGTAGAGGGTGCCCATGAGGAGCATGAGGCCCGTGAGGCCGACGCCGCCCGAGATGGCGGAGGTCCGGCGGCCCCACTTATCGGCGAGCAGGAATGCAGGGACGGAGATGGCCAGCATGAGAATCGCGGAGAGCCCGGACGCCAAGAACGCGGCGGTTTCGCCTGGGAGGCCGGCTCGTGAGAAGAGGATTGGGGCATACTAGAATGAATTAGAGATGGGAGATGATGTTTGGTTGTGAGGTTGTGCCTTACGTAGATGACGCCGTCGATTCCCGATAGCTGGACCATGCCCAGGATGAAGAGAGCCAAGATAGTCCTTGCGCGATAACCCTTTCTGAAAAGCAGCGTGAAGCTCTGCCACGGCGACAAGCTGAGCTGTTGCTCTGACTGTGAATTGGAGAGGAAGTCCCTCTCTGCTTCGACCGGAGAGAATTCCAGTCGCTCTAGGGCACGTATCGCATCGACTCGTCGGCCGTGGAGCAGGAGCCATCTCGGCGACTCGGGCAGGACAAGGCAGGTCACGGCAAACATGACGGCACAGAGACCCTGTACGACATACGGCAGCCGCCAGGCCATGCTGGAATCAATATTGACGGTCCCGTAGGCCGTAAAGTACCCGATACACACGCCGGCGGTCGACATGAACTGCGGCAGCCCAGCCAAGGTACCGCGAGACTTGGCAGGGGCGATCTCGCAGATGTAAACGCTCATGTTTCCCAGAAAGACACCCTCGCCAAGGCCAGCCAGCGCCCTGCCGAAGAGGAAGTGAGGCAGCGAGTAGGCGGTCCCTTGGAGCAGGACGCCGATCCCGAAGAGCACGGCCCCGGCGAGGTTGAGCTTCAGGCGCCCGAATTTATCGGCCAGGTAGCCGGTGAGCATGGACGGGACGGCGCCCGTAAGCATGATGAGGGAGACTGTGAAACCGACGAGGAAGGGGCTCAGGGACCCGACCGTCTTTGTGAATTGTGACATGGCTGTTATGGCTCCGATCGAGCCCGTGTCGAGGCCGTTGGCGAGTCCGCCGAGGGAGATGGACACGGAGGCGACGACATAGTTGGGAATGTGTTTTCGAGCCATTGCTAGGCGAGATGGAGATGAGGGAGAGAGTCTTGGAAGGGAATTGAAAACTACAAACATGTATGGGAACAATCTTGCCATATACCTAGAGACCGGTGAAGCTTCTCCTCATTGTAGTCATTGGCCCAACAGGCCTGGACCTGCAGCCGCCGGGATCTCGTCCGCATGACGTCGCAATTGCATACAGTGCCAGCCAACGGCATAAAAGACACCCAAAGTCCCTTCGGGTCGGGAGGTGGTGGTGGTCAGAAGCATTATTTCCGTGTATGTCATTGCCGGTTTGAGCTTGCCATGTGGTCAAGATCGAGATGAAGCACGGCCGGCCGATGCCCGGCCGGAAGCCGATGGTTTCGGCCAAGTCGGCTCCGGTGAGCCGCATACATTACGGCTCTATCAGCACCGCACCACCCAAAATCCCCGATCTTGGCAGCGTTCCAGGCGAATCAGATATACATCTAGCATTTATCACGCTGACAGACGGAAATCAAAGTTGATGAAGCTGTTAGCAAATAATTACCCTGCACTAATTTAAGCTCAACGGACGTCATTGGCAGGAGCCACTGCAAGCTGCCTGGGACACGGGGCACGGGCCACGTCACCGCCGCGATAACGATAAGGACATTTCTCCCCTGAACTGGACACGGCGCATTCAATTCTATCCCTCAACTCCCGGTCGGGTCCTCGTGATACAATTCCTCTTACGGCCGACCAACCTCTTAATGCGCTTGACGATTTTTCCTTGATTTCTAGTCGTTCCTTTGGACATCGTTTCGGCTCCCTAGAGCCCGTCCTTCCTTTCCTCTTCTCGATGCCTTGTCCCCCCCGCGCCAACCACCATGGACGGTGATCCCAAGGTCGAGTCGGAGCTTGACTCGTTCAGCTTGACCTTCCCCCTCCCCTACCGCATAGGGTTCATTATCGTGCTGGGTAAGCTGCCGCACTCTGACTCCCGGAGCGAAGTCTAACCAAGCGACAGCCGTCTGGGGCTGGGGTGCCAACCTCCATCTCCTCCACCGGTTCAAGATTGACGTGCCGACCCTGATCCGATACCCTACTCGATCCTCCCCGACCCAACCGGCGCACCATCTTTCGACCTACCGACTCGCGACCGTCCTCTCCGCCGTCTTCTTCTTCTCCATCTCGACCTTCTGGGTCTTCACGCGCCGCACGCCGTCCCTCGTCATCGAATATGACTGGCTACCGATGACGTACCTCGTCGCCCTCGCGGCCGTCTTCTTTGTCCCGATTCGCAACTTCTCCCACGGCGGACGATCCCGATTTCTCGCAACACTGCGGCGCGTGAGCATTGGCGGTTTGGCGGAGGCCAAGGACGGCAAGTTCGGCGACATCCTGCTTGCCGATGTGCTAACGAGCTATGCGAAAATCCTCGGCGACCTGTACGTCGTGCTCTGCATGTTCTTCACGCCCTCCGGCTCCTCGACCGCCCGGCCCGACCGCAACTGCGGCGGGACCGTCATGGTACCGCTCATCATGGCCGTGCCGAGCGCGATCCGGTTCCGGCAGTGCATCATCGAGTACCTGCGGGTGCGGCGGGCGCCCTACAAGGAGTCGGTCGGCTGGGGCGGGCAGCACCTGGCCAACGCCACAAAGTACGCCACGGCCTTCCCCGTCATCATCCTCAGCGCCATGCAGCGCAGCCTCCCGGCCGACCAGCCGGCTCCCGGGCTCAACAGGGCGTGGCTGGCGGCGGTGCTGGTCAACTCGCTCTACTCGTGGTACTGGGACGTCGCCAAGGATTGGGACCTCACGCTCTTCTCGTCGGCGCGCGAGCGCAACAACCCGGAGCACCCGTTCGGGCTCCGCCGGCGGCTCGTCTTCCAGCAGCCGATCGTCTACTACGGCGTCATCGGCATGGACCTGATGCTGCGGTGCACGTGGGCGTTCAAGCTGAGCGCGAACCTCGACCGGTTCACCGACTTCGAGAGCTCCATCTTCCTGCTGCAGAGCCTCGAGGTGTTCCGGCGGTGGGTGTGGATCTTCTTCCGCGTTGAGACGGAGTGGCTTAGGAACAACACGTCGGGGCTGGCCGTGGACGACATCTTGCTTGGGGACTACCAGGGCAAGTACGATTCTGACGAAGACTAGGCGAGCTGAGGAGAGCTGGCTTGAGGAGGATGAGGATAGATTCTTGTAATGTACGTGTGTGATTAGGGATGTCGGAGTTATTGGCGTAGACAACGGCTGAATGAGCCATTTGATGCTCACGTCCTCGGGCACACGGTCTTAGGGCTCCGCTTCGGTCATAAATCTCTTTGGAACTTTTTGTAACAATTTCAGTGTCCAGGTCTGGACGATGTACGCGATATCCGTCTGGCAAGTCATGGGTATCCTTCTACGTGTCCAGCTTTACAACCCCCGAGATTATTCCATATTAATACGGCGGACACCTCCTTCATTGCATCATCTCCATCACAACCGCCCTCACAACGACCACGACAGCCACGGCCGTTTTGCCGTGTTGGGCGACTTGAGCTTGTTCAGGCAGTACCCGTTGTAGTTGCTCCTCTGCGTGCCGTCGCACTCGCAACGGCAGCCGATGCCGCCCTCGATCGGTTCGGAGTAGGGGCCGTCGCCGAGCGCCTGGGACCCGGGAAGCTGGCCCCCCGGCGCGTTCGCGGGACATTGGTAGATGTGGTCGTGTCGGTAGCCAAAGTCTTCGAAGTGGTGTACCTGCCTCGGTTGGAGGAGCATTGCGACGGCCAGTGAGTGCACGGCGGCGTCACCCCACTAGGCGCGGAAAATTGTTAGCGATTGAGCCCTGTCGCGGAAGGAAGGAGGGATAGGGGAGGCAGGGGATGTTCCTTCCACATCGTCAAACTTCGACCAACACAACCTCCTGTGGACACATCTATCCTTCTCCTCAACCCTGACAACCTCGCACTCACCCGTTCAAAGTAGAACCCTCCGACGCTGTCCAACAACTTGAAGTACGCCTGATACTTCCTCCCGCGAAAGAAATCCATGTCAGCAATCTCGAAGTTGCTCCAGTAGTGGCAGCCGCTCCAACGGTCACCACGGCGGTCGCGGTACGGCATGAGACTCATCATCGACCGGAGGGGATAGGGAAGCCACGATGACTCCATCGCGGCCGTCCAGAGCGGCGTCGACGGGAGCCCGAGCGCCTCCTTGAAATCCGCCGTGTGCCGGAACAGCGACGGCACGGTCGCCCACTCCTCCCAGAGCGCCAGCGTGAAGCCGTACACCTTTCCGCGGCGGGCCATCTCCGCAAAGGGGTCGTACGTCATGGCGCAGTAGAAGTCGACGTCCGGCTCGAGGCGCCAGTACCACTTGTACTTCTTAAGCACCTCGAGGTTGTAGAAGTGGCTGCTTATTGTTTCCATCGGTCAGTCATTGCTTGGAAAGCTTCAAAGATGTTGATTCACTGACCCTGAGTAGAATCGGCACATGTGGTGGTATCCCTGCTGGCCGGCGTGTATCGTGCCCCGCGCCCCCTGCTCCGCGATGCTCTCCCTCGCCGCCGTCTCGTTGACCCACGCCGGGAACGTCCAGTCCTCCTGCGGTATCCTTTCGAACGTCGCGCCCCCGCTCGCCACGCCGCTCAGCACCTCGATGAACCTATCGTCGAACGGCTCGTCGTTGAGAAAGACGATCGGGTAGTGGAACCAGCGGTTGAAGTGCTTCTCGGCAGAGGTGACCGTGTGGTTTGCCGCCTCGAGCTCCGAGTTCCGCACCAGCATGACAAGGACGCCATTTTCTCTCTCGCCTGTCGTATTTGGTTCTTGGCAGGAGGTGTAGAACGGCTCATCTTGCTCCTCGGCCGGCAGCGGCACCCGGAATGTGCTGCAGTGGTAGACGGACTCGAGGAGGGCCGCGGCGAGGAGGAGCCACGCCCAGATCGGCAGCCGGAAGGGCGTCGGCCCCAGTCGCGGGCTCACGTATCGGCGGATCATGGCTCGGGGTGAAGTAGGAACGTCCGTCTACGTTCGTGCAAGCTTCGTCTTTTGCTCCACGCGAGGGAGGATATCAAGACTCGTGAGGAATGCGGCTTCTTGCGCGGTCTACTGGGTCGCCGCGTCGTCATATAACGCTCAAGGACGAAGCGCGGCATCTGAATCAAGCGGCAAGACATTGAGCACACTGTGGACGCAACCTGGCGGATCCGGGACGTCACGCAACCAGCGCTGCAAACGCGATTTACTGCAACCGCAAAGCCAATCTGACACGCGACACATGGTCAATTGCTGTGATGGCTGTCGCCAGCTGCAGAAGAGGAACGCCTCGTGTTGAGAGATCCGCAGAGACATTGACAGGCGGCGCCATCCTGAACTAGGAATCTGTGGGTGACTCGTTGTCCGCGAAGGGAGAGAAAACGGGGGTGAAGTGATCCCTTGGCTGGCTTGGCGATCGTCTGAACACCATTGACTCGGAATATAGGACGACATTAGCGTGTCTTTTTCAGACTGCTCAGTGCTGGAGCTCGAACAGGAAGAATACCTTTCAACACCTCGCGCACGTGATTACGAAATCGAAATCTAGTCGATCATTTTGCAGAGGGGGCATTCCCTTTCGTTCCCGCTCCTGCTGGACCAACCCGGACGGTTCGTTTTCTTGACCGAAACTGCTCGAGTACGGAAAGACCAAGTCTCCCAGCCCGTCATGTCAGCGCGTGTCGCTCACGCGCTGATCACGCTCCCTTGCGTACTTCCAAGACTGTGACCGCTTGTGAGTGCCGGCTTTGGAATCGACTGGGCTTGGCCAAGACGTTGGGTCCAGCCTCGCGACAGGATTCAGTGTTCAGCCTCTGCTCAGCCTGCCACATCAGCCCCGGGACCAAGACAGAATGCACCGAGATCAACAGACATTTCGATGGGTTCTTCGATGATGGCTCCGGCACAGTGGCTGCAGAATCTGCAGATCAAGAGGCACGGGCGACCACCATGTCGTCCGCCGGGATGCAAAATCTTCAGATCGTCATGCAGGATGCTGCATCTGCCATGTCTCGCATTCAGCCTTAACCGCTCACTTCTTCAATGATGGCAGCAGGCAACCGAAGCACACGACCGACCGCTCCGGCAGAAAGGGAGAAGATCGCGAAAGGGTCCATCAACACAGAGAACCTCGGCACACCACCGGCGGCTTGTTGAAAGGGGCTTAGCAGCTTAAATCTGGCGGCATTCGCAATATTGGCTGATTTGAGATGTCATGTCGCCACCAGTAACTACTCTCCATATCTTTTACTCTTGGTGACCTTGTCACCGGTCCTTCGCCAACATTACCATGCAAATTTCGACACGGATTACCCTTGACTGACATCGGAGTCGAGAACACGACAGAGTGTCCGCATGGTTCGTCAGACCCGGCCTGGCCCCCGAACTCCCTTGAAAGACAGCGTCACAGATGGCTAGTGGCGGGCCGCCAAACCTACCATGGAAGCATGGCGAGAGAACAGCAGCGTCCGCGGCCGCTTGCGGCTAGCATGACGTGCGCCGGCCAGCAACACCAAAGAATCGTCCCCAGCCGCGCACTGTCGCTGGCATCGGGCTTCGTTCCCAAAGCAGTCGTCCAAACGGCCATCCCGACCCTCCAACGGCTCAGCTTCTTCGCATCATCTGCTTCTCTCTGCAATTCGATGTGCCGAGAGTTTTTCTATAAGTCAGATCGTGGTGCCACTTCTTGAATCACGAATCAACCTCGGGGTGATTGTCAAATGGCCCAGAACTCGTCTCGGCAAGCTCGGCCACATCTGACAAAGGCAGTTTGGGGTCTCCTGGAAAGACACCACTTCTACCTCTCACCTTCGGCAGCTTCGGCGCGAAGGACGAAGGACGAAGGACGAAGTTCTCGGCGTCTGGTGGGCGGCCGCCCTGTCGTTCGTTTCTCCAAGACTTCCCCCGCTCGATCAGACATAGTCAGCCCAACTAAGTTGGGACTTCGAGGGCATTATGCTTTACAGCCCAAATAAGGGTTTCGAGACCCCCAAATTAATAACTGAGGCCCAATCACGATGCGCTTTACAGGAAAATAGGCTGCATCGTGGCAGACAGCGGGTGACAGTCCAGTGGAGACGGACGAGACTGAGCATCCGGCTCTTCCACATGTTACAGACCAATATCTTGGCTTCGCACTTCGTCCGCGTGGATGGTGCGTTCGAATCGAGATTATTCCAAGCCTCTTCTCGAATGAAGTCTTCCAAGTACGAGACGCCCACGAGCCGTCTCGCGGCGCGAGGCGCAACAATCATATCAGCCCCTTTGTCGTCGACGGACCTCGACGCCGAGGTGTGTTTCGTCTTCCGGCGGTTGAAGGAGCTAAGACCGGTTCGAGCAAACCTCGGACTTAAACCAGGCTCGCGGAGCCGCGGGGGCGATGCAAGGGACGCGATCCCAGTCCTTGATGGAGAACCATTCCAATCCATTACACTACAGTGACGACGTGTGGAGTCGTCGATAAGGTTCCGTGCTCCTGTCAGTCCCCGTCAACTGCGGGATTGGCGGGCTGCCAAGATGAGAGGGTTCCAGGGGTTGCACAGGGTGCAGAGGAATCAGAGCGCCAGCCCTGTAGACCAACGTACAAGGACATGAGCTGTAGAGAAAGCTTGGCGCACGTCCTTTGGCAAACACACGGCAAACAAGTGAGCTGATACAACCATCGTGTCGATTGATGGATGTGGTGGGCCAGTTGCTTCATTGGACGAGCAGGAGGAGGAGAATGGAGGTGGCTCACTCAACAGTCAAGCAGGTGGCAGTGACAAGCCTGGCGGTATCAAACGTGGACGGCTCGGCACACACAAAATGCCACTCGTTGAATGCTTTGTCTTCCCACGGCGTAGATAACGGCAGCGAACCCCCCTCGTCACAAGCGTTTGCAAGGAAGTCCATCTCCCGCTTCTAACGCACGTTGCGAATCACAACCATCGTCGACCCAGCAAGATTTCCAAGGACGAGCGGCGGAGATCTCACCTGACCAAGGCTTGTCACCACCTCTTGGCCTCCGCCGTCCACACGAGTCCTCTTTGTCGAGAGAGAGTCATTTAGCCGAGCTAGCCATTCCCGATCCAGTGGGATGCCGCGACAAAGGGTTCCAAGTCATTTCTAGAAGAGTATCTCGCCGCATTCGACATCGGTGTCTCGCTCGTCAGCTTTGTCATCTCGAACCGGTGGCTACCAGTGGGACGGGAAACATATTGCACCAGAGACCCGGGTTCTGTCCTAGACACCATTCCTGCAGTCCGATTTCTCCCATTCTCCCATCGAAAATCACGATTCCGACGTTTTGACACCAAGCATGACCATGGAACCTCGAATCATACCCAGCCAACTGCCGCCTGGCCTGGAGATCGCCATCCCGCCGGGACATGATCTCCCCCCTCAGCAGCCCATGGGCACGTATCAGAAGAAGCCTCTTCCGCCTCTACCACCACTGAGGCCGGGATTCTCGCGTCAGGTGTCGGCCTACTCTGTCATGTCGGTTGCGTCGATCACGACGAGGGGTAGCTCGCGGTCACTGAGCAGACCGAGGACGACGCCATCGCCCTCGCCTTCAGGACAGGAGACGATCGAGAGGTTAGAGAATGAGATCAGCACGATCCTCATCAAGCACAGCCCGACGCCCGTGTCGCAGCGGTCTTCGGTGCACCGAAGTTGCTCGCCGCGGAGTCGACGGCCGTTGCGAGACGAAGAGACGATCAGGAGACTGGCCCCTCGACGTCTCTCGACCCCGGTCCTCTCCAGCCCCATATTGCCAAACTCGGTGTTTTCCGGCTCGGTGCTCTCGAGCCCGACACTCTCAACCCCGACGCTGGCCTTGACCCCGATAGCGACCCCCTGTACGCTGCACCGGTCGTCGGCGAAGATCAAGCAGATCACGGGCCTGGATGTCGACTACAACGGCTTCACGCCGACGCGGAAGGGTCGTCGGTCCACGACGGGGCACGACAGGTTCTCGCCGGGCACGCCCAGCAAGTCCAAATCCAGCAGGCTGCGCACCAGCTACCCTCCCCAATCGACATCGGAGCCGGCGCGGACGCTGAGCCTGATAGACGACTACGACGACGACTCGGAGTTCGACAACAGCGACTGGGACTTCAGCCCCAGCTCGCGGCGCAACTACGCGTCGTGGATCCCCGCGTCACCGGTACCCCCGCGGGTGGAGATTCTGGATTTTGACGAAGCGAGCCCGCGCCGTCGCGACTCGGAGGTCGGGGTGCTGAGGTCGCCGGGCATGCACCACTTCGAGACGCTGCCGGCGCGGCGGAACAACCACATGGAGGTCAGCTACGAGGGGGCCAAGGACCTGTACCACGCGACGGCGACGTCGATTGCCAACTCGTCCAAGAAGAAGGCAGCGGCGGCTGCGGCGGCGTCGTCGAGGACAAGCACCGAGTCGGGGAGGGACTCGCTTCTTGGGGCGAAGAACAGGCTCAGCTTCGCGGCCAAGGTGCTCCAGTCGGGGAGGAAGAGGCCGCCGACGGGGATCAACACGGTGGCTCAGCAGCAGTCGCAGTCGCAGTCGCAGTCGTCACAATCGCAGTCGTCGTCGGCGTCGGTCGGGACGGGAACGACGGCAGCAACAACGGGGACAGGGAAGCAGGCGGCGGCAGCGCGGTCGTCGCTGCACCCCGACATGCATGCGCACTCGCTGGACGACGACCGGCTGCGGGTGAAGTACTCTGACGCGATATCGCGGGTGTTCCGGTGGAGCGGGGAGCACAGGAGGGCGGTGTCGGAGGGGGCATCGCCGGTGGACGGAAGCGGGTCCGGGCCGGGGTCGAGGTCCGGATCGGGGTCCGGAACGGCGTCGGCGGAGCCGCCCCGCAGCCCCACGGCGCCGCCCAACTCGCCGATCAGGATGTCGCGGCGGTCGGTGCAGAACCTGGCGGCGCACGTCAAGCGGACGGCGAGCTCGATGGTGCAGTCCAAGGAGGAGCGGCGGCGGGAGAACCTGAGGCAGAACATCCGGGTGATTCCGGAGGGGAGCTCCGTCTAGGGGCAGGCAGCATGCACGAGAGGCGAGCTTGGGGGGCATGGGAAGAGGATGCGAGGTTGGTGTGGTGTCTCGGCGTTTCTGCGTCTAGCGTTGTGGTTTGTTCGACGGCGTCTTTTGGAAAGTTGGGGGATGGTTTGGGGGAAAAAAAACAAAACGAAGTAGCTTTCTTGCGCATCACGTATTTTTATCACCACCAGTACTACTACCACTACCACTACACTATGTAATAAGCCGCCCGGTCTCAGGCTGCGGGTCCAGATGACCCCCCCCCTTCTATACTTGTCAATTAACAAGAGACACTAGAAACGAGAAATGAAATGAAGCCGTTTGATGCAGGATGAAAGTTTCCTGGGGGAGCAATATGATAATTGACGGGTAATAGTTGGGAGGCTAGGGGTCTGGTCTATCACAAGCGCAGCAGCATGCGCAAGTGTAAAAGCACCTCGGGCCGGATCCCCTACGGCTTCTCCAACCCCCCGCAATACTTCGCTACCAGTGACGATCAATGCGGGTTTGTTAAGTTCATGTGTTTGTAGAGAGAGAAGGATGAGAGGATTGGAGAGTGTACACACCCCATCACCAGTCCTCACAGGATGTCCAATGATTTGTAAAAGTAGAGAGCACCTACGTAAGACTGCCTGGCGGGATACGGTGATCGGCGAATCAACACGGGACATGCCCGCCGGGACATCGTGACTCTTTTCTTTCCGGGACCGTCATCGGTCTTTCAGGGGAGGCTAAGAGAGTCACAGTTAGGTGGTAGTACATCTTACCTATCTATGTAGTAAGTCCTGTTTTAGTGATTCATTGGGTGGTTTGGATCCTGCTGATGCCCCACCCCCGCAATTCGGCTCGGCCATTTTCCCTCCCTTCCTTTCGCCTCTGCCTCCTCTTCCCGGTTTTCCCCAATTCCATCTCTCCAACACAATCCCTAACAACGCAAAGCAAAGCAAACGTCTCGGCATCTACTTTGCACCCGCAACCCCCACCAGCCATCTTTTTCTTCTCCAACCACTCGGGAGTTCCCAACCGGGAAGGTTGAGCCCGCACGGTCCGCATTTGCGTCAAACTTGACAACTCATTCATAAGTGGCTTACTCACTCACTTGCGGAGATATAGACAGAGAGAGAAGAGAAAGATACCGAGGCATTCAACGGCGCTGCGCACTGGACCGAAACACTTTGACTTTCTGGAACAGCGACAGCGACAACAGCAACAACAAACAAACAAACAGTCTCAGATCCTACACTCATCCATCATATCTCCCACACCCCGAACACACCTCTCCAGTGTGTCCCTCCGGCGCATCCCCCCTCCTCATCCTCTCTATCCCCCCTCTCCCCTGCCCCCCTCCGTCTCATCCTTCTTTAGACCCCCCCCCCGAGCACCGCACCGCACCGCACCGCACACTATCCCAGCAAGTAAAGTCCAGCCGAGAATGAGCCATCCCCAAGTCCCAGCCCCTCCGTCCTCCTCCGAAGACGCAACAGCACCACCAACTACAACAACTACAACGACCAAAGATACGACGACGGCCCCGCAGCAAGACGGAGCGCCACCGACGGACCAGCAAGTCCACGAGATCACCGCCCACGTCGCTGCCGCCGCCGCCGCCAAGCATCCGCCCGCCGCTACTGCGAGCCCTGCTGACGCCGCCGCTGCTGCGACTCATCGCACCGAGACTACCACCACGGCTGCCGCGCCCCCCAACGGCGTGGTCGACGCTGCCTCGCTCGCGCTTTCTCTCGACAACCAGGAGGAGGACTTCGAAGAGGCTACTAGCTACTGGGATGCCGGGGCCATGGCTCCCTTGAACGCCGTATCTGCGGTTAGTGGATCCCCCTTCGTCTACAGTGAAAATCCTCGGGGGTAGTTCGCAATCTAGTGATTGCATGTCTCTCTGGCCTGTTCGGCCAGCCTATCACCACATTTGTGTTATCACGTCGCCTATACTCCCACGTCCAGACTACGTCTAGCACATGTAAATCGTTATATATGCCCACGGAAAGCACCCCGCCAGCTCTCTTTGCCTGCCTCCTTTCTTCCCCCTCCCCCTTCCCCCGGGCCTCCCCCATGTAGCCCACGATGTACCTCTGCGCGAACCGCATGCTGATGCGCTCCAAGGCGGCCATCGCGCGGCTGCGCCGCTACGCCCCGCCGCCCTTCCCGCTCTGGGACCGGCTCCCCGTCAGCCGCCGCGCCGCCGTCCTGATACTCCTGTACGCCGACCGCCGGGGCGACCTCCGCGTCGTCATCACCATGCGCGCCGCCAGCCTGCGGAGCTTCTCCGGCCACGCCGCGTTCCCGGGGGGCAAGGCTGATACGCTGCAAGAGACGCCGTGTAAGTCGCAGTCTCCTCTTCTAACTCCCTACGGCTCACTACGGACAACTGACTGTCCTGCGTAGACGAGATCGCAAGGCGTGAGGCGTGGGAGGAAATAGGCCTCCCAGTAGACGACGCCCGCATCCCGAAGCCCTTCAAGATCGAGCCCCTGTGCTACCTCCCCTACAACCTCGCGCGCACCGAGCTCGTCGTCCGCCCCTGCGTGGCCTTCCTCCACGCCGACGAGGCCGAGGACCCCGCCGGCGACGAGGAGCACCCTAGCCCCTTGGTCGAGGAGCGCATGATCCCCCGGCTGGACGCGAAGGAGGTCGCCGCCGTCTTCTCCGCGCCGTTCCAGAACTTTCTCAAGGCGAAGGACCCAGAAGAGTCAGACAGTAACGGAAGAAAGAAGAGGCCGCTGCCGCCCGGGCACTGGTATGATGGGAGCTGGATACAGTGGAAGGAGCACCCCTGGCGCGTGCACAACTTCCACGTCCCCGTCGACGACCAGCGCGTCACGACCCCGGGGAACGCCATGGACTCGGAGCATCCGCAGGGCAACCTCGCAGGCAAACTAGAAAACGAAGTCAACGCCGCCGGAAAAACAACAGACCTCGCAGGGAATGGCAGCAACACCGCAAGCGGAGCACGGTTCAAGGTCTGGGGCCTGACGGCGCACATGCTCGTCGACGCGGCGCGCGTGGCCTACGGCCGCGAGCCCGAGTTCGAGTGCAACCCGCACTACGGCGACGAGGAGATCATCCTGCAGGCGGAGAAAGAGGGCACGCTGCTCACGGAGAAGAAGAGGAAGAGGGACGAGGTTGCTGCCGCGGACGGGGAGGGTGAGAGGGAGGGGGAGAGGGAGAGGGAGAGGGAGAGGGAGGGCAGGACGGAGCCTGCTAAGATGTGAGGCGGGACGTACATATATTGGTCGGATACATACGCCTACAAGCCGTTGGATATGGGGATTTACACTTTGTGGCTTCCACGAGATCTGGGAACGTGGGAGGTCCCATGGCCCGGGATTCTGGGACGAGTGGGGGGTGGCGTCTCCCGATTGTGAGAAATAACATAGACATAGAGTCTGCAGCTTGGGTATAGCTGCCACGAAGGAACGAATTGCACTGCATCTGCCGCGACGAGACGGACGTTTGTCCAAAAGTTTCTGGTCCCGCCCTGTGACGCTGGGTCTTCTTGATTCTGTCTGTCGGTGCTGCTGCCAGACGACATGCGGCCCCAGAAATTCGTGAGCTTCGAGCTTTCCGCCACGCCCTCTAGATGCGAAAGTCATGCGCGTCCTCAATCCGCCGCAAAAGCCAATGCAGGTATCGTTGCATGCATGTAATCCTTCTCCCCAAACTGATATATGCGCTTTCGTTTCTCTCTCCTCCCGACGACGAATGTCTGCCCCTGTAACCCAAATCCCTCGCAAAACGTACCATCATTGTTCCCATCGCTGAAAAATGCCCCCCCCCTCCCCCCCCCCCCCCCCCCCCCACCCCAAAAAAAAAAAGACTCGAAACGACAAACGGTTCAGTGGCAGGCGTTGTCCTTGGTGGAGGATGTCGAGTTCCCGAACAGGACGTAGCCCACGAAGGCGCCGACTGCGACGGCGACCATGACCCAGCCGTTGTACGTCATGAAGATGAGCCTGTTTTGTCTCTTGTCAGTCTCTCCCTCCCTCTCTCTGTATCTCTGAACTGTTTGTCAGAGATTTGGACGCAAGACTCACATGATCATGAAGGCGTAAAAGTTCTGGGCGGCGTACAGGGCGGCCTTGACGATGTGGGCGCTCCTGCTGGCCTCGACCTGCTCTCGCCCTGTCCAGAGGAAGGGTGTTCTTTCAGTAACGGTCACGTTGGGGCCTTTTGTTTTCGGAAAGCGGAGGGTTCGACTCTTAGCCCATATGTTCTCACTTGCCACAAATATTTGGAAGGGGAGTTAGGGGAGATATGTCTGCGCTCACCGGTGGTCCCGACCCTTTGGAGGGAAAGAACGCCTTTCGGTGAGAGTGCAATTTTGATTGTAATGTGGACGGAGGATGGGAGCTAGAGTCTTTTCGGGGATGTGGGATGTTTCATGGATGTGTTTTCACGGTATCAGGGAAGAACGGGGGACGGCGGGGCGGGGGGAACGGCTTACTGGGGAGGGCCTCGACGCGCTTGTTGACGGACTGCTCGTAGCGGCGGGAGGCGGCGCGGAGGGCCTCGTAGCCGGCGGCGAGGGCGACGACGAGGAGGAGGGAGATGACTAGGCCGCCGGTGGAGCGGACGTGCCACTGGCGGAAGACGATGCAGAGGTTCTTGGTGTCCCAGGTGAAGAGCATCTGTCGGGGTGGAGCGTTAGCGGACGTTCATCTCCTTGGGATTCGGCGATAGAGGGGCGCGCGTATGCACGCTCAAAGGAAGTTCGCATCGTCGCGTACGTACGTTCATGCTGCACCTGTCCCCCATTCCGCCTCCTCCCATGCCGCCGTGGCCGCCCATGTTGCCGTGGTCCATGGAGGAGTGGTCCATGTGGGAGTGGTCCATGTGCGCGTGGTCCATCTTTGCGTATGTATACGTATGCAGGGTCTTTTCGGTGTAGATATGTAGAGAGGCTAAGGTCACCGTTCGGTTCGAGCGATCGATCGAGATTCGGTCGGTCGGTTGGTTAAGCGTCGTTGGATGTTGTGCGACGGTGGAAAGGGGTCGTCGGTTGGAACGGTTGCGCGGCTGCGCGGCTGGGACGTCAGCTGCGATAAGGATTGATAAGGTCGCTCTTTTCGCGGGGAAGGCGAGAGCGGCGCGTTGGTGGAGAGAGAAGGAAGGGGGTCCTTCTGTAATATGCGGCAAGGGCGGGAGCTAGGGAGATATGCGCCGGGCAGATGGAATCTGGAGAGTAGGTAGGTAGGTACGGGACTTTGAAAATTTCTAGAAGTACGAACAATGGGTATACTATAAAATTGAGAAACGCGAGGGTATAGGCTTTGTAAAAGTTACATTGCACTGAATCGCCATCCATATATTACAAACCTCATTATTTCTTTCGGCTGCAGACCTGTATCACAGCAAAGAGATTCGCGCATCCGCGTCCGAGGGCGGTGGCGCTCGCCTCGTGGCTGGCTTCCTTCCTCAAGAAAAAAAAAACTTGCTCAAATGCGCTCGCCGTCCGTGGTCCAGAGACGGCGGAGACGGGATGTTCCCTCTAAAAAAAAATAAAAAAAATAAATAAAAAAAAGGCGCCCTTTGTTTCTGTTCGCGTGGCTTGTCCGTGGTGCGGTGTAGGGAACCTGCCAGTTTCAAGACTGGGCTGGGTAGTACAGTACAGTACGGGTAGCTCCAAGTACCTGGCGCACCTAGCGCGGCGGGGAGGATGACACGGCAGAGAGGTCCAGCAAAACACCTTAGGTTCTACGGTAATACGAGAGGACGGTGCCTGGTCTCTGCGCCATTCAGGCTTCGCAGGGCTCAGAGAAGGCAGGAACACAGAGTTTGAGGCTGGGCTGGGAGGGAATGGCTGGTCGCGGAGGGCAGCGTTGCGCGGGTAGGGCGTCGGGTTGACTCGTCCGAATTCGTTTCGAAGGGGTCCTACCGCTCCTTCTACCATAGCCACTTCTGCGTTGTCTCTCCTCCCAGCGCACATGATGCTGACCTGGTGTAACCCGACGAGAATGGAGTTCCCGTCTCGAGAAGAGCGGGAATGCGGGCGAGACGAGACGGTGGAGTTGTCGAACCCCTCTGACACCAGTGATGCCGGTCGTCACATGGGACTCGAAGCTGACGCCCGTCCGATCGGAGAGACATGGAAGCTGTGAGGTCACTGGGTTTCAGGCGGCAGAAATGGATTCATACAGCGGGGTTGTTTCCGCTGGGAGGGGGCGAGGCTGCCCGCTGCACGGCTCGAGTTGCCGATGATTCACAGCTGAGACCCCCGAGCACCGGGGTGGAGACGGGAGTTGCAGGGGAGCCGAGTATCAAGAGAGAAAAGTCCCTCAATTTTCTTTTTTCGTCTTCATCCTTAGGGGATTCTTCAGTGAAGTCAGACCAGAGGATCTGATTACGTTTCTGTACATAAGACCACTCTGAATAAGGCCGAAGGGCCGGTCCGGGCAAGAGCGGCTTTAGCGGATGCTGATAAATGCCGAAGGGGACTTGGAGAACTCTATACTGAACGCCTATTCGCCACTTTTACAGCGAGAGACACAATAGATAGGTGCATAGACATGATTCAACTTCTGACCTGATCGCAACCTGGCCCAACTCTCAACTCGCACATACCCGAGTCATCCAGTTCTGGCGCGCGATTAAAAAATCATAACGACTGTGAGCGGGTTTTTAGAATTTTAAAAGAGTCAGAGACAGACGTAGTGCATATTCGCAAGACTCGAGCAACCGGCAAAACCCCGCAATGCTGTCGAACCCCGTCAACCTGCCCAAGTGGTGAGCACCGCCCGTCGTTACTGAAGCTATTCCGACTCTCACTGACTCGAAAGAAAAAGGCTCGAGGAGAACTCCCACCTCCTCAAGCCGCCGATCAACAACTACTGCGTCTACAATGAAGGCTTCACCGTCATGGTACGCCCTCATCCCCTCCACCCATCCTTCCTCCCCCCTCACAACCCCTCCGTAACTAACCAAACCCCCAAAGATCGTCGGCGGCCCCAACGCCAGGACGGATTACCACATCAACCAGACCCCGGAGTGGTTCTACCAGCACAAGGGCGCCATGATGCTGAAAGTCGTCGACAAGGACGGCAGCTTCAAGGACATCATCATCCGCGAGGGCGACATGTTCCTCCTCCCGCCCGACACCCCGCATAACCCGGTCCGCTTCGCCGACACGGTCGGCGTGGTGCTGGAGCAGCGCCGGCCCGAGGGGTCCTTGGACAGGATGAGATGGTACTGCGAGGGGTGCCGCGAGGTCGTGCACGAGGCCGCGTTTCACTGCACCGACTTGGGTACGCAGATCAAGGCTGCTGTCGAGGCTTTCAAGGCGGATGAGAAGGCGCGGACCTGTGGGCAGTGTGGTGTTGTCGCGGAGGCGGCGCCGAGGCCTGGGTCGATTAAGGATCCTAACTTGGAGTGATTGAGTGAAAACGAGAATGAAGTCTGTCTATTGTTTTTTTTTTTTTTCTATTGTTGATTGGTGGTGCGGGTATGCCGGCGGCGAGCAGATTGGTTTTATATACGTAAAAGTACATGCGGCTCGGTTGGAGCCATAGCCAAGATCCCTCATCTGCTGTGAGATATCGTGATTTTCTTGTCCAAAACTGTCTCAATCCCAACTCAAGATACTCAACAACTCCCCTACGTCTCAGCAAAGACGTACGAGCTAGGCGACTCCTCAACGGCAACCTCGATCTTGCCCTCGGGCAGCTCCTTGCCGCCCACACGAATGCCCGCGCGGATCACGTCGCCGGGGACCGCCGGTCCCACGCCCGCGGGGGTGCCCGTGAGCACGAGGTCGCCCGCCTCGAGGGTCATGACCTTGGAGATGTCGCTCAGGATGCGGGGGATCTGGAAGAGCATCAGGTTGGTCGAGGCGTCCTGCTTGGTCTCGCCGTTGACGGTGAGAAAAAGCTCGACGTCGTGCGGGTCCGGGACGGCGGCCTTGTCGATGACGCCGCTGACGGGAAGGAAGGTGTCGAAGCCCTTGGCGATGTCCCAGGGGAGGCCCTTCTTCTTGGCCTCGTTCTGGGCGTTGCGGGCCGTCATGTCGATGGAGACGGCGTAGGCTGCGAGGGTCAGCCGGGGGGGCGTTCACAATTAGATGAAGGGAGGGAGACGCACCCTCGATGGCGGCGAGAGCGCCCTGGTAGTCGTCGGCCTTGAGGTCCTTTACCTGCTTGCCGAGGATGAGGGCCAGCTCGACCTCGAAGTGCATGTCGACGCCCTTGGGCCTCAGGACGGGGCCGGCGCCGGGGAGGAGGATGGAGGAGGTGGGCTTGAGGAAGAAGAAGGGCTGCTTGGGGCGCGTGTTGTTGAGCTCCTTGACGTGGTCGCTGTCGGTCGTCAGT
The DNA here is from genome assembly GCA_014235955.1 of Colletotrichum sojae. Taxonomy (NCBI): domain Eukaryota; kingdom Fungi; phylum Ascomycota; class Sordariomycetes; order Glomerellales; family Glomerellaceae; genus Colletotrichum; species Colletotrichum sojae. Next base: position 56,616 of record WIGN01000195.1, on the reverse strand, counting down.
TAGCCATCTCATCCAATTGTCTCATCGAGAGGACCACTCACGCGTAGTTGCGGCCGATGCACACGACCTTGCCGGCCTTCTTGAAGGACGCGGCGGTGGCCATCGAGCGCTTGAAGATCATCGACATGATGGCGGTCTGGGTGTGGTAATTGCACCTGGCCTGATGCGGTGGTCAGTATCCTGAGGTTTTATGTGTTCACGACGAAGGGCGACGTCGGAGGTCGTTGCCGGAGCTTCATCGGAGCTCGGATGGCCTTCCGAGATATGGGGAACAATAACGTCCGGGATGGTACGGGAATCCGATAGCGATACGGACGGGGGCTACAGGCTAGGTACCTAGGTACTGACCGGCGCTGGGAGCTGGAGCTGGACTGGACTGGAGGGGTTCGGGAGGGGAAGCTGCCGGTCTACCAATCTGGTCGGAGCGAGCTGGATGATTGTTTGCGTCAAGGTGAAGGGGGGGGGGGAAGCTCTTTGTCGCACGACAGTAATCTGGCCCGCGGGGATTGGACGCCGCCGATCTGTTTGAAGCTCCAGCGGTGGGGCAATCTTCGTCCGGTCGGGGCCAAGGAAGCAAGCAAGCCAAAATGGCCGAGCACTTTCACTGGATCACAGCGTTGCACCACAAGCACAGCACTCTGGTGCACCACCAAGACCGCCTATGGAAGGCTTCCTTCAGTGGATGAGAGGACGCCGCGGCGACAGGGAAGGGCCCGGGGTTCGGCGTACCCGTAGCGCATTGTGGGGGAGCGTTTCCTCCTCCCCGCTCCCGCAGCGATGGCGACTTGTCCCCGGGCCCAATGGGAGGGCGATGAGGACACTTTGCCTTGTCTCCGGCAGGGTATTTCTGAGCCTCTATGGCAGCTAACAGATGTTGCACTACGGGTAAACTGCGTCACCGTTTGTCGCCGTCCGCCGATCGTGTCCCTCTATCAGCAGCCTAGCAGTATTACACTACCTACACTACGCAGCGAGTGCACACCGGGAGGCGCTCGGGCTGGCTGGTTCTCTCCAAGCGCGCCTCTCAGACCGTGGCAACCTTAAGCCGCCTTGTCTTGCATCTGCCCGTCTTGCATTAAGGTGGCTTGTGTAGTCTGTACCTGAAGTGACCCTATTTCCCCCGCTGACATCGTCGTAGCTTGTACCTGGCCTTATTTTGGCGTGCCCTCCAAAAGTGAGTGACGGCTTCGGTGGGTTCCAGGTTCCGTAGAGCCTAATAAACTGACACTGCGACAGCACAGGTCCACCGCTTTTCAAGCATCCCGCCTAAGTTCCATTACCCACTTCCAAGCATCTCTCAGCAATTCCACGCTGCTCTAGTTAAGCAAACTCCATACTTCCTCCTACGCAAACGCCCGCGACCGCCGAATCCCGCAACCACACACCGCAGAGAGTAGTCGCCATGGAGAGCCTCCAGCTGGCGCAGATGCTCGCCGACCTGAGCAGCCTCAACACGACGGTGAGAGTTTTCTGAGTTTTCCATTCTTCCATCCCTCTTCCTCCGCCGGTACATAATGACCCGCCCTTGTTCTATAGCCCAACACCCCGCGCTCCGGTGTGTGGCAGGGTATATCGATTCGCAATAAGCTTTTGCGGAGATCGTCGAAGTCGCCTCTCCCCCTCTTCGAGAGAGGGCGTGGTACAAACAGAAACAAAGAAAGCTGACAGTCTTCGTCCCTCCAGGAACCAAACGCAGCGGCCGCCCTCGTCACGGCGAACAAAGCAATCGACACGGTCGAGAAGAGCGTCGTCCCCTCCGCGGCGCCCAGGCGACCGACCGACGAACTCCGCCGCGCGCACACATCACACACCTCTCGCCCGGGCACAGGCGCAGGCACGGGCGCAGCCTCGCCCGCCCGCGTCGACAAGTTCGGGCGCCGGATGATGATGAGCCCCCCCGTGCTGTCGCGGTCCAACTCGGCCCAGGGCTCCGTCCCGGGCACCCCGCGGGGCATGTCTGACGTACGGACCCCCGCCACCCAGGTGACACGAACGGGAGCTCACGCGGAACCACCACAGGGCGAGGACGATCTGGACAGGGCGTCGACGCTCATGGCGCTGTACGAGATCCGGGCGAAGCTCAAGCAGCAGGACAACAGCAGTCTGATGAAGGCGCGGGAGAAGATTGCCGACCTTGCGTCGCGGCAGCAGCAGCAGCAGCAGCAGACCGGCTCGGGCAAGAAGGAATCCGAAAAGACGCCGTCCCGGTTTACGTTTCCGAAGCAGTGATCGAGCACAGTACACGTACACGAGTGAGACGGCGAGATTGCGAGCGAAGACAAACTTTTCAACATTGGACGGGGGTACGGCGTTTATTCGAGCTGGCGTTTTTCGACAATGAGGGCACGGCATGACGGACATTATTAAAAGTTGCGGACGACTGGGTGTTTTTCGGGATGCTTTTATCGACGTGGTTTTTCCCAGTTGTGGGCACTGGGCATTCGGGTTTTGTGCGGTTCGGTTTTACACGGCCGGTTCAGCGGATTGGTTCGCAACGGGGGACGGGCATCTCCTGATCATCGGGTGCTCTGGTCTCAGGTCTCTCGTCTGGTTATTGAGAGAAACTTGAAAATGTGGCGCGTATTGGCAGACGAAGCCTATGATGGTTCTGTCACAAGGGTTTTGTCTGGACCATGGACTGAAGTGCGGGGACGTCTCGGCACGGCTAGGGTTCTTGTCCTCAAGGCTGACCCGCGCGGTGTGTTGGCGCGCATAAGTAGACTACACGAACTTCGTAATATCAAGAGAAACGCCTTCCTCGGGTGAGGGTTGGCGAGTACCTGTTCGGACATGAGCCTCATTGCAGAGCCGTATAATGTGGATGTCCAAACGGCTTTGCTAAAGGGCGTGGACAAGCCGGGCCCAAACAGCCGCCAAGCCCGGTGGTGCGCCGGAGGTGAGTTAACCAACGGCGGTTACAAGACCAACACAACCGCGCGGCCGGCCAGCGAGTACTGGATGAGGGGTAGGCAGAGTTGGGTTCAGAAACAACCTTGGCGCAGCCGCCCAGTTGGAACGGTCTGGGAGTCCGAACGAACTTTGAGATAGGGGCCGGGGCATATATATCAACCTCGACCGAGAGAGTCGGCTACCTTGGCCCTCCACGTTGGACCCATGGCCTTTGTTATTCTTCAACCTACGGGTTTGATGCGTGGATATATTTGGGATATCCATCCTGTAGATTCAGAGTCGTCTGCCCATCCGCAGCGGCGGGTCAGGAATTCCGGCCGCGGGGAGCCAGTAGTCCGGCGCCGGTTCGCGCGGGGTCCCTGATGGGGTCCCCTCTTTTAAGGTTGGTTTGGCAGTCGCAGTCGCGTTCGAGACTGTTCGCAAGCGCGGGAGGAAGGACAGCAATTGGAGGGTGTCTGGCGGGGGATCCACCGCCTTTATCCTGGAGAGAAGGAGGGACGAAAGTCGGGAAACGAAACGCGCCGGTGAGATGGAGTCACGCCGGTATTATACGCAATGGAATAACGGGCATCGTTGGGTAGAGTCCGTTGTGAGTACTTACCAAGTCGTGGGATGAAAGACGGAACTTGCACGAACCCTAGCCGGGCAGTTCTTTTTCCTCTCCTAGTTTCTTCAACGTGTTTTTCCACATCGAAAGATTCCATCGTCTTTTTGCTGCTGCGCAATACACTATTACGTGGAACGCCGCGCGCGCAGACAGTAAGGTTTTTCGATTAAAAATCCCGCCGGTAGGGGCGGGGTTTCCGGGAATGCCGCCGGCCGGGGCTCGTTGGGAGGTTCGTTGTCCGGAATAGGCAAAAGGTTAGTAGGGCTATGCTACGGATACCGTGGTGACAAATGGTCTTTTAGTATTTGCCTATCACTAAGCAGTGCCTACGCTTGTGGAGTTACGTTGCTTGACTATTTGGCTGGCATTCATAGTGGTTACTTGACAACGTGGTGTGTTTGCAACCACGAGATATCCAAGCGTTTGGCATGTCAGGCACCGATCGCAGGGCAAGCTTTCCTCCCATCGCCAAACGAAACGAATAGAAGATGTCCGATGCTCTGCTGGGACGGCAAACGGCAGCCATGAGAGGTCACGCTAATACCGCAGCGCCACGGGCCGTCAACGAGCAGCCCCCCAGTAGAAATAGTGGGGAGACACACACTGCCCGAGGGCCACAGACGCCCCACCCGGCCAAGCCTCGCTTTTTTGCCGGTGATGTCAGGCGCGGGCCCCGCAGGGAAGCCAATGGGTTCACCTACCATTTTTCACTGATTGACTGCTGCTACCTACCTATTGAACAGGTGGTCGAGCACAGCCACCATGGTGATGCGTAGTGGTCCGGAGTGCCTAGGTGGCCTTTTTTTTTTTTTTTTTTTTTGTCATGATTCCATGACCCTCTGAAGCCGTCCACCGCGAGGACGAACGACAAGACCGATAGACCGGGCGGCCGAGGTCTTGGGGCGGACGTGCTGACGGGGGCTGGTGCTGATGCCGCGATGACGATGATGATTCCTCACGAGAAGTGCCCCTCGTTCAGCTCTGCTCTGTTCAACGGTAGCTCCGATGCACTTGGGCTATAGGTCGTAGTCCAGTATTTGAAATTTTGGTCCCTGGAAGTGAATAGCAATACCAAACGGATGAACGAAGAAAACCTTGCAAGCGAGGGAGGAAAAAAAAGTGGTGTGAACGGTGGCCGCCGGGCGAGAGGTCTCGGCAGAGGGGAGGCCGCGCAATTGCTTGGAGCCAAGTGACTCTGCCCAGCCTCCAAGACCGCTGCTTTTGTTTGGAGGCCATTTGCTTGGCTTTCTTCATGACTGTCCGGATATAACTGGTCCCCTTCTCTACCTTTGCCCCCTCCATTCCATTCCTCTGACCTTTTTTTGCGTATCCTAATTTTCCCAACCCGCCAACCCTAGGAACTACCTAACAACATAACAACGAACCTGGAACATCCCAGAGACGCAACACATTCGGGTCTGAACTGAATCTTATTCCGTACCTGCGCCCGTCGCCTAGGTACATTACCACCCGAACCGAACCCACTTAGGCTGCCTCCGTCGGTACCTGAACAAACCTTTGTTTGAGCCTTAACCCCGATCCACCACCGCCCAAGGGTCTCGCCGTTCTCCCAGCCATCACGTCATTAGACATTCAACACATCCGCCACCCTTCCTCAACCTCGAGCAAGCAACATCGCTCTTTTGTTCAAACGCAGACGCTGCAAATCAATCTCGTCGTCGCTCCCTAGAAAACTATCGCATCCTTCCTTGCGACAAAGTTTGAATCGACAATCTATCATCGACTACAGATAGTACAACTCGCACCGCGCGCATCGGTCAACGTCGTCGAGATGTCCGACTTTGGAGACGTTCACATTCTCCCCTACCCTCTGCCCGATCATCTTCAAAAGAGGTACGCAAAAAACCACCGATCGTGATTCCCTTGCCTGCGTGGCTGGCAGCATGGCGATGACTGGCACCGACGCCAGATTGCGATGCTCCTCCACCGTCCATCATCATCATCATCATCCCTGAAGTATTCAGATAAGCTAACAATCACCAACCCGCAGACAATACAGCTGCCGCGAATACTACAATGGCCGCTGCGTCGAACGCTCGTCGTGGTACTACTGGGGCCGCTGGGTCCTGGCCGCCGTCGTCGTCGGGATCGCCGTGCTCATCCTCGTCGTGCTAGGGTACGTCACACCCATTCCCCTAACCCATCAATGATCGCAACCCCCTTGTCGCAACCCCCTTGTCGCACAATCGCCCCGGCGACCAGGGCATCTAGACGCAAGACAGCAAGCTGACACAAAAACCCGAACAGATGCATGAGCTCCCGCCGCCGCAGAAAGCGCGGCATGAACCCGTACTACGGCACCGGCTGGCTGAGCAACAACCAAAAGTACCATCCCCAGCAGGGCACCTACGCCCACCACCAGCAGTACAACGGCCAGCAGGCCGGGTACGCCGGCTACGGCCAGCAGGGCGGCTACCAGAACCCGCCCCCGGCCTACGGGCAGCAGCAGCCGCAGTACACCGGCACCACGTTCAACCCGAACGACGGCTACTACGGCAGTCAGAATGGTGGCCACAACGAGGGTATTCAGCTGCAGCAACCGCAGAACGCGTACCAGCGCGACGGCACCTATTCGCCCCCCGCCGGACCGCCCCCGGGCAAGTAAGCCGGGTTGGCGACGTGAGGGGGGGTTGCTTTGAGGATGACCACGGCATGAGGAAGGACACTAGGAATTTCTTTTTTTTTTTCGCGAAATGATACCTCGATTGCGGGATGACGAAACCGATGGGCGTTATTATGGTTCCCTTGGAAAGGGGAGGACGTCTCGGGTCAGACAGATACCTGACCTCGACGGCCGAACGAGACGATGGACGGGATTTGGAGGGTCCATCTGGAACGGGGTTTATCGCCTCGGAGGTGAATCAAATATTCCATAGTTTTAACACCAGGAATGGCATACAGTAATGACGTCTTCATCGTTCGTCCCAGCGTGGTCGTATGTTTCCCGTAGGACCGTGAATGCATTGACAGGCCGACTTTGTGACGGCAGCATCGGACGGTTGTCCTTCGGTTCCGTGTCGGGCTTTCTAAGCAACCGGAGAAGCGGAGTTCCCCTATCTCAAACCTGTAATTCAATGTATATTCTATTACTGGGAGGGCCGTTTATTAAGCTGGCCCCTGGTTTCGTGTTCGATGTCAGGAGCATGTACGTCGGCGAAAGCGACGGCAACGACAGAAAAGATGGAGACGGTAGTAATAGTAGTAGTATCTAAAGGGCCGCGCATATCGGCTCCGTCCCGGGTGCCCGGGCATCCGAGCACAGGTCGGCGAGTCGGTCTCGTCTCTGCACCGGTGCCCGATGCCCCTTCGGACGTCCGGTGTGGCGAGTGAATCTCTGTGGCTGATGAATAATGTGGCGCATCAATGACGCTCTGACCAGCCAGCGCCCCGGTGCCAAGTCATCACTGCCTGAGGCACGAAGCAGTGACCGTCAAGTTTCATCTCGTGACCCTGCAGTCATTTTTGTCGCGGGCTGCAGGTCGTTCTTGGCGTATTACTTGCCGTATTGATTACGGAAACGGGGCCCCTTTGCGAAACCTCGCCAAACCCGTCACGGCAGGCAGTTAACAGCAGCAGCGGCTTAAAATCGTGGTCGACAAATAGTGTTGAGCATAATGACACAGTGAACCAATCAATCCCTTGGAAGGAGGAGGTGTTTTTCAGAAAGTTTGGAACCGGATTTTGGGAATTGACGGGACTGTTTCGCGGCACTTGCGCGATTTGAATAGCATTTTTGAAATTGTTTATCTGCCGGTGCCGGTAGGACGGCAACGCAGTAGTGATGCCACACAAAGCTGGGTTTCGCGGCACTGCAAAGCGTTCCTATAAGTTTCCTCTTCCATCTTCCATCTTCCATCGAAAAGAGAGTGCGAGCGAACTGTTCACTCAGTCAATGTTCGTCTGAGCCCCGTAACTTTACAATGCTCTCTTGCATGAAGGCCCGGCGCCGGGACCGGGAGTGCTCTCCCTCCCCCCCTGCTGAGGGAGGCGCATCCACTTCCGCGAACCACCTGCAGCGCACGTTGGGGGCCTGGGCAGGGGTTGGATGCCGCTAGAGCGGCATGGCGCGCGATCGCAATTCAAATTTCCCGCTGCGAAACGTCCTTCCATAGGTCCTTCCTTTTCCCCCCTCTCAGAAGTTAGAACCCCCTCGTCCCTGCAGCAGCTCCCTCTTTCCTGCCCTCTGTGCGCGTGTGTGTGTGTTCGTCCCAACCCGAGCGTTCCTTTCCCTCTCTTTTCGTTTTCGCGACTCGACTCTGCCGTAATTCCGAAAAGTGGTTTCTCTTGTCTCCTCCTCCTCTTGTCGAATTCTTCTTACTGGATCGTCAAAGAAAAAAAAAGACGTTTGGATCGGCCCTCGCGGGAAAGAACGTTCGTTGGCTCCTTCCGCGAAAGTCCCTAGCGTAAGCGTAGCGCCGTGCGTCACGTCAACCGTTCCTCCAACTTTTTTTTTTCCTAATTTTGGCTTCCCACACACATTCGCCCTCTCTTCCTTGAACGTTTGCTCCGACTTTCATTCCCTTCCAATCGCCAACTTTCGGGGCATTCGAAACTTTTCGTCCCATCTGCGGCAGTCTCCCCCTCCTTATCTCGCCATCCTCTGGAGGTTCGCCGCTGGATAAGCTGGTACGCTGCGTCCTCCGTTCGCTCCTTTTCCCTGTCGCCTTCGTCCCATCTCAGTTCGCCATCCCGAGGCTATTGGACTCCGTGTCTCACTCTCGCCGTCGCTCTCAGGAGGTAATTATCAAAAGAAGAAACAACAATCCAATCTTTCCATTCTCGAACCCACTGCTACCACCGCCACACCGGACTCGGTCGTCATTTTCGCTCAACGTTCGCACCGTCTCACGACCGCCGCCCCCTCACCTCCAGCCTCACTCTGCCTGGGATAACCGTGTCTCTCGAGAGGGCTGCACACGAATCTCGGAACCACCCCTTTTCTACGCCAAACACGGCGTTATTCGCACATTCCCGACCACAAGAGAAGGGCGCCACCCTCCCGACACCGCAGCCAGCAATCTGTTGGCCACCGATCGCTCATTCTCGGGGTGATCCCGTCCGCCGTGTGGTGCTGACTGACTGCACCGCCCAGTTTCAGCGCCATTTTGAGACGAAGAACCTCTGGGCTCTCCCTCCCGCCTGCCGCTGCCCATTCGCTGGGCCGCCCTGAGGTCCCCTACCACACCCCGTCCGATCCCACCAACCCATAACGCAAGGGGGGGCCGACGCTTTGCCCTCTTTCCCGCAGTGACGACGACGACCACGGGCTTTCTCTCCTTTTGCGGCCAACCCAACACACACGCCCACAACACGCTTGGGCGCTTCTCCATTCGATTCGCCTCCCATTTCTGCAAGAGCGTCGCCTCTCGTTCGGACGCCTGCTTCTTTCGTTTTGCGCTTTCGCCCTCTCTTTTTCGTGAGTTTCTTGCGTGAATCCGGGCCTTCGTTACACCTGCGTCACCCGATTTTCAAGAGCACACAAGCGTCTCGCCTTTCGCCTCCTCCCTTGGTTGCACGGAAGATCGCCCTTCAGAAGATCAAACGACACACACACCGAGGAACCGTCTTTGATGAGATGATGGACCTATAGTTTTGCTACCATCCCGCAACTTAATTCGTCCTTCTCTCACTCCCACTCTCCCAACCAACTGTCTTTGACAGCACCCGCGGTTTGTGGGTATCCCGCCGAGAATCACATTCGTTGCTTGAAGAGAGCGCGGCATCTCGGCATTGAAGATGCCTACGATCGACGTCGCCATGGCGAGGAGCCTCCGTGGAGGAGTGTGGGGTTCCGTAATGTCTAGCATTACAGCAAGCGTCGAGAGACGCCAGATCATGTCCACGGTCGAGAACGCCGGGAACCAGATTAATGACATCAAGACGGCCCTTTCCAGTTGGGACAACTGCATGTCCGTCAACTTTTGCAAGTAGGTCCACCCGCAGCTGCCTGGTGCGCGTGAGGTGATGGCTGACAAGCTCAGGTGGCCCGTCATCGGAGTCATGATCGTCGGCGGCCTGATCATCTTCTCAATACTATGGTGCATTATTCGCTGTGCCTGCTGCGGTTTGTCGTGCTGCTGCCAGTGCTGCTACTGCCTCAAGTGCTGCGGCAACTGCTGCGGCTGCTGTGATACCCCGAAAGGAACGCCTCACAAGTACCTCGACGAACCCTACGGACCGACGGACCAAGGATACAAGTCGCAAGCGCCCATGAACGCCCCCGTCGCTCCCTTCCTGCAGAACCAGCCCACGCATGCCGCGCACTCGACTGCTCCGACCCCGATGCCGGTCCCGGCCGTCGCCTCGCCGCCCCAGTATGCCGAATTCGATGTCAGCAAGTCGGGCTCCAACGCGCCCGGCGGGGAGGATGCGCTGCCTGCGATGCCCAGCTGGGAAGGTGCCGGATCTAAGAAGGTCGCGCTGGAGGAAGAGGTTGAGCTGGAGCAGATGAAGAAGCCCGCAGCGTCGCCCAACCCGCAGAGCGTCCCTCTCATGGCTCCCAACGCCATGTCCCACCCCAACAGCCCGATGCCCGGCGCCAGGAGCCCCTACGGACAAGGCAGCCAGGCGGGCGCCAGCGGCTACTTTACGAACGCCAACCAGCCCGCAGACCCCTACGCCACGAACGGCCAGGGATTCAACAACTACGACAACGGATACGGACAATCGACGTCGTCTTTTGGAGTGGACCAGGGCTACGGAGCCGGAGCTGCCGCGGCAGCTGGAGGCATGGCGGGAGGTATGGCGATGGCTCAGGGTAGACGGACTCCTCACGGCGAGTTCAACAACGGCTACGGCCCGCAGAGGGGACAGACGTACCCTCCGCCTCAGCAGGAATATGACCAGGGCTACGGCGACTACGAGCAGGGCGGATATGGCATGGGCCGTCCCCCGAGGAACGGCCCGAGCCCGGCCCCCAGGAGCTTCACGGCGCCGCCTCGAAACGGCCCCAGCCCGGCGCCTGCTGGCTACCGCCGCTCGCCTGCTCCCGACTACCGCGGCCCTTCCGCCCCTCCCGGCGACTACCGCAGATCGCCGGCTCCCCCCAACGACTACCGCCGGTCACCTGCGCCGCAGAACGACTTCGGCTATGACCAGCAGGACCAATACGCCAACGACGGCTACAACCGTCAGCAGTACGGCGGCGGCCAGCGTCAGTTCTCGTCCGAGTCGACGCGTCCCCTGGCGCAGCCCCAGCGCAGCTTCACAGCTGACAACCCGCCCCTGTCCCCCGACCTGCAGAACAGCGGCGGCTTCGACTTCCAGTCGGGCTACAGCCGCCCGCAGCAGTACAACTACAATCGCGGCCCCAGCGGCGCCCAGCAGCTGCACGAGGAGCCCGAAGAAGAACAGCGACCCCCGCAGAGCAGCGGCGGCACCTACCCCGGATACAAGGCATACCAGCCCACCAAGGAGGGCTGGAGCGGCGTCTGAACGAAATGACAGGATAGAAAAAGCGATTACGACAGCTACCCGCTTTGGGAGCATTCTGCATACGCGCGACAAAAGGGCCATCCACTGTCCATGGCCGCGCGGGACTTCTGTTTAAAGACTAATGCAGTCGAACTTCATCCGAGGCGGCGTTACATTGAGTTTTGATTTCAGTGCGCGGTAGATGGGTCATCCCTGGACGTCACCCGCTCGAAATGCTGGGATGTCTCTTTTGTGGGATACCAGACCACCGACGACAACCAAAAGACTGTTCTGTTCTGGGGTGGGACGGCTGATCTTGCATGGAGTTTCGGGCATACAAAGAGCCAAACTTTTTTTCTTTCTTTCAGGGGGATGAGGTGTATAATGACGACCCAGGTCACACAAAGATTTTTCGTTCTGATTCTTCGAATTCCCTTGCGTCTGTTGCATGTTTCTTTCTATTGGGGAGGCGTCTTTTTTCGATTTTGCCTCTTCTTGTAGGCTTTGGCCCATCGTAGGCTTTGGCCAAACAAACCAACTTATTCGGTTCCTTCTTCTGCTCGGCGGGCTGGCCGCGTCGCGCGCAGTGGTCATCACATGAGGCCGGGGAGATGACCCTTTCTGCTAGTTGATGATGGTTTGGTGCGATGAAGGGTTTCTGGGCGAAGGAGAAACTAAATACCCCAAATACCCCATACTTGCCCTCTAGAAACTGCTTGCCGGTGTAGTTTGCGAGGCCGCGAGGGATGAAATTGAGAAAAACATTATGAAAACTCGTTGAATGAGTGATGTGGTATTTATCTTTCTTGCGCTTCATCCACCGTCCCAGCTTCACAGTTGTAAATAAAGTATGTTCGGGCCCAGCAGAAGCTGCATCAGAAGCAGCAGTCCTCGGTATGCGGTACCAGCGAGACATCTAATGTGTTTTCTTTCCGCTTTGAGATTCGGATTGAATTAGTGGTAGGGGGATGTTTGACAATGTAGAACGGGGCTTTTTCGCTCGGTCTCGGTTTCTCATACGAAAAAGATTACCAGGCCAGGCCCAGTCTGCTACGGAAATCGCATTGCTCCAGGATGTTCTCATGCCTATTACCTGCAGTATTTCTCATCGGTAGTGATGGGAAAAAACGCGAGCTTGGAAAGAACGAAAATGAAAAAGGAATACAAACGTGAGCTCTTGGGATATGTGAAGTGCAGGAGTAAGGAAGAGTTGAGAAAAAAAGTTAAAAAATTAGGAGGGTAAAAAGAGAAAAAAAAGACCGTTTGATAGCACGACTTGGTATCGATCCAAGGACCTCTGGGTTATGAGCCCAGCGCTCTACCCCTGAGCTACCGTGCTTACTCGCTGTTTTTGTTGGATGTCCAACCAGAAACTTTGCAAAATGGACCTTAGACAAGAAAGTGGATCTTCCACACGTCGGTGCAGTATGGCATGGCAGGTGGATCTCGGGTGGGTTTTTCACTGTTGCCACTCGAACAGTCGCGCGTACCTAGGGTCCTCCACCAGCAAACCTTAGAAGCTTAACAACGGAAGAAGCACGACAGTGGAAAAGGCGTCACTCCAGAGAAAGGAAATTCTGCAAGGGCAGAGGGTATTAATTTCCCATTTTCGCTCGCAAAAAAAAAAATCAAAGTCGCCCCCCGTATACGTATACCCCCATTCCCGGCGCCGTTTCAAAGACAAATGCAACGCCAGAATAACCAATGTAGAGTTTCCCATATCCATATTTGTTACAAAACCCAGAAAAGGACAAAACGGGGGTGAACCGTATAGAGCGCTTCAGTACAGGTGTTTGTTTCTGCTATGCTGGACCCCTCTGCACAATGAAGAACAAAAGTAGAAAAAAAACCGAAACAAGAAAACGCATCACTCCTTGGGGAATAAATCCGGGGAAATGTCCTTCCTCTGGTGGTTCGTGCGGCTGGAGCTGCTCCCGATCACCGTGGGCACGTCGCCGTCCTTGTCCGGGTCGTACTCGGCGTCGTCGGCGGCGTGCTTAGCCCTCTTGAGCTTCAGGCTCGCGCGGTCGTCGTCGTCGGCGGCGGGCGCATCGTCCTCGCTCTCCGAGACGGCGCCGTCGTCGTAAGGACTGATGCCCTCGGGGTCTTCGCCCGGCAGGCGCTCGTGCTCGTGCTCGTCCTGCTGGGGCTGCTTGATGAAGGAGTCGATGATGTAGTACTGCAGGGCGTTCATGACGAGGGGGAAGAACATCATGACGAAAAAGATCTGGAGCTGCTCGTTGCCCTCGGTCCAGCGCAGGGCCCAGTCGCCGACGCGGGAGATCCAGGGGAGGAGGAGGAAGATGATGAGGACGCAGATCTTCATGCCGAAGAGACCGCAGAAGTAGATGACGGACTGCTTGAGCCACCAGACGGCATTGGGCGGGGTGCCGTAGTGGCCCGACTTGATGGACTCAGCGGGCTTGCCGAGCGGGGTGTGGGCGACGAGGCCGGTCAGGACGCGGAGGAGGACGATGAGGATGGGGATGCCGATCGTGGTCTGCGAGCGCGGTTAGTCAGATATGTGTTACAAGCGGTCAGCGGGAGGCAGGCGGAGCTTACGTCGATGGCGAGGTTGAGGAGGTAGAAGGAGCACGGGTTCGGCGTGTAGTCGTCGTCGGCGCGGCCCACGAGCCTCCTCGCGTTGGAGGTGGTAACGGGGTCGAGGGTGACGGAGAAGCGGCCCGAGGTGAGCATGGACATGAAGATATTCGCGATGTGGACGAGGACGGAGCCGAAGACCTGCTTGGACACGTCGAAGAACCAGATCTTGACGGGCCGCTGCGGGCGCTCCCTCCACCGCTTGTACACCAGCGACAGCAGGGCGAGGCCGCCGAGGGCGGCCTGGACGATGAGGGCGAAGGAGCCGAGCAGGCTGCACTCCCCCGTGCCGCCGGACTCGGACTGCGACGTTGCGGTGGCCATCGCGGCGGCGGCGCTCGTGACGGCGGTCGCGACGGTGCCGGCAAGGTTGTCCTGCTGCTGGTTCGTTATGGGGATCATGGTGGGCGTTGTTGTTGCTGCGAGGGCCGTTGCTGCTGCTGCTACCGCGGCGGCGACTATTGATGTAGGAAGCGCATTTTCGGCGCCGGACGCTATTGCGTAGGGCGGCGGGGGGGCCATTGGCCTGGCCTGGATCGAATAAATAGGGAGGGAGATAGGGCCGGAGTGGGCGTGTGGGCGTGTGTCCTTTGTGACGTCTCTATCCGTATCGGCGGTCGGTGGGAGGGGGGGGGGGGGGGGGGGGGGTGGTGGGGGGGGGGCGAGATGCGGCGTCAGAATGTGGATGACGTTTATGGGCGTCGTCTTTTTTCCTTTTGGGTTTGGGGGGGCGTTGCGTTATGTGGGAGGCAGCAGTGGTTGCGAGACACACATGCAGGACAGAGAGAGTGAGAGAGCGTAGAGACAAGAACAGAAAAAAGAACGAGACGGCGAAGAAAAAAAGGAAGAAACGCGCTGGCAAAGGCGTTGGAAACAAGAGACCAGGGGGTTTTGCTGCGACCGGTGGCGGCGGATTGTTTAAAGAAGAGGAGGAAGAAGAAATAAAAAGGAGAGAAACAAGCGGCCGCCGAAAGGGTCATGATCGATCCATCCACGAGACAGGCTTACAGGCTACAGGCTACAGAGGAGCGGACGGAGGCTTGTCACGAGGCGGAGCGGGAAAGTGACATGCGAAGCACGGACATTTTGGGTGCGAGATGCACTGAGAAACTGCGGCGGGTTCAGGTACCTGCCACCGCCTGAGGCCGGCCAAGGTAAGCCGAGCGAGCGAGACAGAGCTCGAGTCCGCACTCGTCCCCAGGCACCAAAAACGCAAGGTTACGGCGTTGGTGGTCATCGGAACATACAGCGCACAGCCCAAGGGGACCACCACCAACCGAAAAAGCCTATAGGTAACAGGCACCTCTTGGTGGCCCGGTGAGGAGAGAAAAGGCCTAACAGCCATCCCCTCCCACATCTTACATAGTAGTGTCATGGAAACTCCAATTGCCTCCGGGTTCTGACACAAGCTTACTTCCGATTGGGCTTAGCGTCCCCGCATAAGCGGAACCTCTGGACCCTGGGGGGCCTGTCCGCGGCAGAGATTCGGCCCCAAGCGAGCGCGGATAGGGGCAAGGGGACAGGGGCCCAGTGGACTTTAGCGTACGTACGGAGTACTACTACATAGGTCGCTTGCGCAGAGGTAGAGAAGCTTCTTGCTTTTTGATATTCTTCAGCCGGGTGGATTCAAAAGAATAAGAATACGTAGACAACAAGACGGTTGTGACACAACAACGTCTCAAGGGCTAATGACGCATCACCGGAGAGCGGACAACGGACGATAGAAAGGGGCGAGCTACCTAGGTACGTACCCCAGAACTGGAAGCCACCGGATCGCGGATATCGCACCGAGCCAATGTCCGTTATTATGTAAAGTAAAGCTAATTACCTCGGGGTAAATGAAGGTTTGTATCCGTAGTCACTCGCAGTAGTAGTATTAACCCCGTCAGACTTGCCTTCGACCAGTGACAGCCCGGCGCTAAAACATGAGCCGACGGAGCCGATTTACGAGAGGTGCAGAGGGTTTGGTCATCTTGGCACTGCTTACCACCGGCAGTCCATCTACACGATAGGTATCGCCATCTCGGCCGGCGCACCGGTGAGTCGACTTCTTAATGCTTGGAATCATTGCCCTCATGCTATGCGATGTGCCGAGAACCGCGCCCCAGCGACGGACAATCGCTAGCCCTTCTAACAACATCTCTGGAAATGAATTCAAAAGGGCCAAGATGACGGACAGAACCCATCAACCCGATGGTGTCGGCAACGCATTCAATCAACGACATTTACTTTCCACCCCGCCTCGGCTCGGGGCCCCGAATGCCGCTAAACCACCAGGAATGCCCATCTAATCTAGATTTCGATAGGGGTCCAAGGTCCCGAGGAACTGGTTGCCCAGGCCGCCCAGATTCGGTCGTGTCACTCCGGAGGCATCGTGGAACCTTTCAACTCTTGTCTCATCTCTCATGCCGTCATCATCACAAGAGTCCAGATTCAGTCCCCGGTGCGACAATCGAATCTCACGGTCCGGACTCGCCGGAATGGGGAGTGCGTTCCGGGAGAGGGAACAAGCTTAAGAGTGAGGAATGTTTGTAAGTTTCTAGCCATCTCCTTCTCCAATGTAGATTGTGTTGTGATCTAAGATCAAATCAAACCACGTCTCTGCCCTTCGTCGAGAGTGAAATCATGCCATCTCGTTCCAGAACCCAGAAAATCGCTGCAGGATCGCTTTTGAACCAAACAAACCCCTCTGCGCCATGCGAGGGCCGACCTTGCGGTTCCCGGGCAACTGGGTATACTGGTCAGTCCCTTGACCGGTCGATTCTTGTATAATAAACGCAAGGAGAAAAAAGAAAAGACACATTTGTCCGCCATAGAATCCATGCGGCTCATGCAATGACCAGCTTGTCCAACGCAACCCTCGCCATCTCGATAATCTTCAAGCAGTGCCTGTTTTCCTTGCTGTCGTCCTTGCCCTCCGGCACCAGCAGGGTGTAGCCCGTGTCCGTCATCGGGTGCGGGTGTCCCGCGGCGGTGAATGCGTCCAGCTGGTCGTGGCGGTTGTTAGACCGGTCCTCCATCTCTTTGATGACGTCCTGCAGGCCCATGTGGTGGTGCGGCTGCGTGGCCCCGTCTGCCTCCGTCCTCTCGAAGTCGTGCCCGTATATGTCGACCTTGAGCAGCGCGCGCACGGTGAGCCGCCAGGTGTCGGCGTCTAGTTCGCGGTTGTCAAACGACGACAAGGCGCCGCACTGGTGATCCCGCCGGCCCAACTCGCCCCAGACGCCGCCGTACTCGGCGAACCGAAACGTGATGGGCCGGCACTCCCGCTTGACGCGAGCGCTCTCGGCGTCGACGAGCTCGAGGATCTTGGCGTACGCGTTGGCCGTCGCCGGGAGAATGGCGCCCAGCATCATCATGTTTTGGAACGACTGCATCGGCGGGGGCTTCGTCATGTCCGGCGCGCTGCACGCCGGGCAGTGGACGACATCGTGGGCCACGCGCGCTGCCTGTCTGGCGATGCCCATGGCGAGCTTGACGTCGTTCGGCAGTCTCGACAGCGCGTCTAGGGAGAGGAAGAGCTGAGAGAGGCAGGAGCATGTCGTGTTGGTGTAAGCCTTCACGGAGCCCGTCGCTGTCGTCGCCTCCGTCGTCGTGTTGCTGGTTTCGGGGTCGGTGTTTGCAGAGGACGTCGATTCTGGCGTGCTGTTGCCGATGGTGTTAGACGCCTCCGAGGACGCGGGAGGCGAAACACTAGAGACCTTGTCGGGCACTTGCGCCGACAGCAGGTCGGTGAAGCTTTTATTGATATCTTGAGGTAAACCCTCGTCAGCAGAGTCACTTTCGTCAAAGTTGATGCCACCTAACAGGTCAACACCGCCAACTCCCAACTGGAAGTCTCCAGCAGGGTATCGCGGCTCCTGGTAGCCCTGGGTGTTGAGGCCCGACAGCTCAGGGGGCAACGTCGAGGGCGGCAGCCCATTCAGAGGAGAGAGCAGGTCGAGGTAGTCAATGTTGAAGTCCTGGCCGAAAAAGGCCGAAAAGTCGGTGTCTAGCGTCGGTTGGGTGATGAGTGTCATCTGCTGCGGCTGCTGTTGCTGATGCTGATGCTGGGCAAGGTCTTGCGGCGGCTGGGATGAGGCAGCGGACTGCTCTGCTTCGGGCTCCTCGACGTGTCTACGCTTCCTCGGCCGTCCCATCTGCTTCTGGGGCGAGTAGACACATCTCAGACCCTCCCTCTTACACCGCGAGCAGCCGTCCGGCTCCTTTGTGCAGGCGAGCTTTCGCGAACCTGGTATGGCTTGTGAGCTTATTAGGGATCCCTAGATGAGGCGGGTTCGACTTACGACACTCATCACACGCGCGATGCTTGACGACACCATCGGCCGACTTGGACTGACTACTACTGCTTTGGGGCATGACTGATATGACAAGGGTTTAAAGGGGGGGTATGGAGAGGCTTGTTGTCGTGATGAAGCCTGACAATGTGCGTTCGGGCGAACTATACTGATTACTCAGAACTTTCCACACTGCTGGAGTGCGGCGCCCAGGGAGGTTATATATGCAGGTGGATTGTGGGATACGGGAATGAAGAATGTGGCAGGTAACGTGTGGAAGATGACGATGGCGTTTCTGACTCGCCCGAAGACGGGAAGAGTACAGTGACAACGGCGAAGGGGAGGGGGGGCTTGTCGCTTCTGCGTCTGCAGCTGCCACCGCGGTGAAGCCCTGGCTAGTCTCGCGTGGCTTGCTTTCAGCTGGATCTCGGGATGCTTGTGTCTCTTTGGCGGAGGGCCCACGGGGATCCACGAGGTTGGAACAGCATGCGGGATGGTGACGCCGAAGGGTGTGATGCAGGACGCGATGAGTAGTGTAGTAGACCTTGTTCGAGAGACGACAGGGCTGCGGTGGGGTGTGAGAGACAGGAACGAAAGACAAACACGAGGGAGAGAAGCTTGGAGGGTAAAGCTTGTCTACGGCGCAGCAGAAACGTGATGTTAGGCAGGAGGACGTAGTCGAGACAGACGGCCAATCCTAATTGGGTCGAGGTCAGTCACGGCGCCGTCTTTCACCCGGAGGTACGTCTCTGGTTGGTGGTGAGAAGGATTCCGCGCGGCGTAAGCACCACCCTCGACCGTGCATGCGCTGTACCCTTAGGCGTGTCCGATGTATCTCTGCTAGAGTACAGTACCTGACTCAGCACTCCGTCACTAACAAAACACGTATGCTACCTATCTATCGGTACTTAACTTGCTAAACACCGTCTGGGCATCAAAAGTCCCTGTAGGCAGCGATAGCGGTTGACTAACTTGCTCAGGGTCTTCGTTCTTCTTCTCACCATCCTCACTCAGGTTCTCTCATCAACAACGCATTCATCCAACTCACCAAGGCACCCAGCTGAGAACACGCCGAGGAACTCTTTCGCCAGGTCTCAGTCTCTCTGCTCGACTCGACTGGCAAAGACAAAGCCACGAAGCAAGCATGCGTGCTCTTACCAGATAGGCGACAGGTACGAGGACGGGCTAACGTCGCGTGGGTATGCTGGAACGGGACGCCTCTCGTCATGATCCGGGGCTGCACTCGTGGCGCCGCGATTGGCCGGTTCGTCTAATTGAAAGTCTCTTGAGTCACCGGCATGGGTATTGGAAAATAGCATCAGCAATGCCGGCGACCTCCAGAGACGCCAGAAACCCAAGTCTCATTCATCTCATGCTCCCTTTGAAAGCCGGTTCCATGCATATTCGGAGCTTCTACACCGTCGCGCTGGCATGGCCGGGCTGACGCGGCGAGACATGCAATAGCCGTTCGGGCATGATCAGTGAGATATGTTGAGATGCCGTGCCTCCCGTCAGTCTCATCTCCTGCCTTCCATCGAAACGGCCCTATTACATGCGGTTCTTGTTTGGTTGCTGCGTCCATTCTTGCCAAGATTCCGTCTCGTACCTGGTGTCGCCTAGTCTCATGCTACGTTGTAGTGCTTTCAGCGCTGCGCTGTTGCTTCGGGCTAGCAGTGCAGCGGCTGAAGGCGCCCTGTAGGGTCACTGGCTCAGATCAGCCCGGTCACATCCATCCCTCCAGCAGAGGTGTCCGTTGTAAATTGGCCGGAAGGGCGCTGTGGTGACGCTGGGCACTCATGTGACGAGCCCGGCGAGAAGCCACTGCAGTGATTGAAGGTAGCACAGTATTAGGTGCTGCACGCCGTCATTCTTAGGGCGCCCAGTGGACCCACTTCTTCGAGAATCTCCACTGCAGCTGCGCTGACCAACCAACCACTGAGCGTCTCACAGCCCCTGCAGCGCATGCCGTAGCCTGTAGGGCAGATTCAGTGTTCCCATTCGGCAGCAGGCTCAGCAAGAACGCCCACTCGTCGCGCTTCGGTCGACCCCGCTAGGCGGTGTGGCATGCGCTAGCCGTCCATCGACCGGCAGAAAAAAAAAATTCCAGAGACCGCAGAGGTGCTGGTCCAAACCGCCTGCATCGTGAAGCTCCAAAAATAGCTGCGCCTCCCAAGACATCTTTTTTTTCTGTCGGCTTCGGAACCACCACCAATCCAATGGCGGCACGACAAGCGTTAGGGAAGAAGCGGAAGGAACCGCAGGCCGAGACGCCCGTGGTCGAAGACGACGAGTTCGGCAATGCAACGTTGGAGGGCGTCCTGTCTCAGAGCGAGGATGATTCCGACTACGAGGAGGCTTCCGAGTCTGACGGCGACAACAACGAGTTCGACGGCGAGGGGTCGGAGGACGAGGAGGAGGACATCCTGAGCGACGACATCCCCTCCGATGCTGAAGAAGGTGACGTCTCGTCGAAGCTCAGGTCCTCGAAGCCTTCCAATGACGCCGACGGCGAGGAGGACGGACCCAACTACAGGGTCGTCAAGGACGTCGATGGCAACGTGCGCTATGAGTACGATGAGATCGACGCCGTCTACGACTCCGACGACTCCGACGCCCAGGAGCCTGCCAACACCATCGGCAACATCCCTCTGTCCTTCTACGACTCGTACCCGCACATCGGCTACGACATCAACGGCAAGAAGATTATGCGCCCGGCCACCGGCGAGGCATTGGACGCCCTGCTCGACACCATTGAGATCCCCAAGGGATGGACCGGCCTGACCGACCCCGCGACCGGCAAGCCGCTTAACCTGACCCAGGACGAGCTCGAGCTCCTGCGCCGCGTCCAGATGAACGAGGTGCCCGAGGAGGGCTACGACCCGTACCCCGTAAGTTCCGACCGACCCGGGGGAGAACCCGGCGGACGACTGACAGCAGACAGGAAATGGTGCACTGGTTCACCGCCCACGAGGAAAAAATGCCCCTGAGCGCCGCCCCCGAGCCGAAACGTCGCTTCGTCCCCTCCAAGCACGAGGCCAAGCGGATCGCCAAGCTCGTCAAGGCCATCAAGGAGGGACGCATCCTGCCGTACAAGCCGCCCGAAGAGAGGGAGAAGGAGGAGGCCGAGAAGGAGGAGAACTACTACGACATCTGGGCGAACGAGGAGGAGCGCCCGCCGCACATCATGAACATCCCGGCCCCCAAGCTCCCGCCGCCCGGCTACGACCTCAGCTACAACCCGCCCCCCGAGTACCTCCCGACCGAGGCCGAGAAGGAGGAGTGGGAGCAAAAGGACCCCGAGGAGAGGGAGAAGGAGTACCTGCCCGCCAAGTTCGACTCGCTGCGCAAGGTCCCCGCCTACGGCGAGCTCGTCAAGGAGCGCTTCGAGCGCTGCCTCGACCTCTACCTCGCGCCCCGCGTGCGCAAGAACAGGCTCAACATCGACCCGGCCTCCCTCCTCCCCAAGCTCCCCCGCCCCGAGGAGCTCAGGCCCTTCCCCACGGCCTGCCAGACCGTCTTCCGCGGCCACGAGGGCCGCGTGCGGTCGGCCGCCATCAGCCCCGACGGAGAGTGGCTCGCGAGCGGCGGCGACGACGGCACCATCCGCCTGTGGCACCTCCGCACCGGCCGCCAGGAGTGGTCCGCCAAGATCAGCGTCGACGAGGCCGTCAACGTCGTCCGCTGGCGCCCGACCAAGGACACCTTCATCCTCGCCGCCGCCGCGGGAGAGGACATCTTCTTCGCCGTTCCCCCCCGCGGCGCCGACGGCATCGACAAGAACAGCCGCGACCTCATCGACGCCGGCTTCGGCTACGCCACCCAGAACCCCCAGCCCACGGCGCAGGTCACCAAGGAGCACCCGGGCAAGTGGGCCCGGCCGGGCTCCAAGCTCGAGGCGCTCGGCGTGCTGCTCAAGGCGACCGTCAGGTCGACGGTCAAGGCCATCAACTGGCACCGCCGCGGCGACTTCCTCTGCACCGTGTCGCCCTCGGGCCAGCGCAGCGCCGTCGCGATCCACACGCTCTCGAAGCACCTCACGCAGATCCCCTTCCGCAAGCTCCCCGGCCTCGCCCAGACGGCGCAGTTCCACCCCTCGCGCCCCCTCTTCTTCGTCGCCACCCAGCGCATGATCCGCTGCTACGACCTCCAGCGCCAGGAGCTCGTCAAGGTCATCCAGCCCGGCGCCCGCTGGATCTCGTCCTTCGACGTGCACTCCGGAGGCGACAACATCGTCGTCGGATCCTACGACAGGCGCCTCCTCTGGCACGACCTCGACCTGTCCAACCGCCCTTACAAGACCATGCGCTTCCACGCCGAGGCCATCCGCGCCGTCAAGTACCACCGCGGCCTGCCCCTCTTCGCCGACGCCAGCGACGACGGCACGCTGCAGATCTTCCACGGCAAGGTCGTCAGCGACCTCATGGAGACCCCGACCATCGTGCCCGTCAAGATGCTCAAGGGCCACAAGGTCGTTAACAAGCTCGGTGTTCTGGACGTCGACTGGCACCCCTCGGAGCCGTGGTGTGTTAGCGCCGGCGCCGACGGCACATGTATTCTCTGGACGTAGATTTCTTCGGAGGTATGAGAGGATACTTGTATGTTGTTTTTCAATCAAAAAAGATGGAAGAGAAGAGAGACAGCGAGGCGTTTGGAAGAACCAAAAATCATACACACAAAAGGAACCACCACCACCCTCCCCCAAAAAAGAACCGTAGATTTGGCTTTTTCTCATGTTCTTTTTATGTTTATAATACGCCCTGGAATCTTGATTAGGTATCGTTAATGGACGTCGATTTGCATATATTCTACCTGACTGCTTCGCCGTTCTGCCTGTTGTGCGTATTGGTACTGCGTATGAAGCGAATCGTAGGCACGGTATTGGTCTTGTGCTTGCTGTAGCTTGAGTTATGAGGCGACGTACACCAGCCATAGCGATCCCCTCGGTTTGTCGTTGCTGGCCCACACCTTCCGAGGATCAAGTCTCCTCTCGTGTCTTAATTGGCGTTTACTGCCTCATGATTTTGGATGATTCAGCATCGACGGAGGCATTGCCCAGCGCTCCGTGGCAAATCTCTATAAAAAGAAAGAAACCAAGCCAATCCGTGGGTTCTATTCCCACAGAGTGAGTCGTTTAGTCCTGGTGCTTAGCCTGTTCGGTGCCCAATATCTCAGGACTGGATCGCGGCAGTCCTGCCATGGTCGGGCGCCTGATATTCCAAACGGAAATTGAGGGGCTGCGATATCATGAGAGTGCGACGCCCGTCGCCTTTCGTGTATTGCTTTTGGGATACAGAGGGGGTAGAGGCGGGAGATGATGAGGGAGGGTAAGCTAGCTTCTGAACCTGAGTGTTTTCCTTAGGCATTGTGCCGGGCTCTTGGGACTGAACCTCAGACTTGTAAAGTAACCAGTCCTGGCTCTTGGTATCCTAGTACACGGAAGTAAAAATGTTCCATTGTTGTGTGGTCTAAACTAGAATTCGGTCCTGAACCTTAGATATAGCGTTTTGTGTACTATGTCAGTTATCCGACTCTTTTGCTGGGAATAGATCTAGTTGACTGGAATGAATGTGCTGGAAGAGGGTATAAATTGTACGGATTGATGATGGAATAGAGGTCGCGCCAGGACTACAGGGCCTCCCACCTGCCAGGATTAGCGAAACTTGAACGACGAGCTGTTGAGATAGAAGTCTAGCTCATCGAGTGGTCTGTGACTCAGAAGAGTGGCTACTGTGAATGAACCTTTCTTCTCACTTTGTTTTTAGTCTCGTTGTCCGTCGTCCCTGGCCGTGGGCTGTTATTTCCCGAATACGTGGACGAGCGCACTCATTAACTGTGATCACCAGTGCATTTCAGTAAAGATGAACGTAGGAGATGGAGGATGCCTAGATTAACTGTCCCAGCAAAACAAGAAGGCCCAGATTATGCGCCCTCGTTGACTTTGATCTGTGTGGAAAAAGAGATGCTTCTGTGGTCTGAAGCGAATGGACGTTTTATACTCCCTAGACTTAACCGTCCTTTGTTTAAACAAATTCTGGCTTGCTAGAATGCTTCTCTTCTCCGCTTTAGTAGATTTCTAAGGTAAACAAGAATGTTTGATGTCCATATCAGGATGACAGATATTGGATGAGGGACAAGTAGGAGGAGAACGAGATCATCTTAGGCTTCCGACTAGGTCTACATTGAAGTCCGGTTTCCCTTTCTTACTATAGTTTCTACCAGTCTCCTTTTCTCCCAGCCAAAATTTAGTTTAATATCTATAATGGGGGACTCTCTGTTGTTTTATATGTATTATTTTGAGAATATGGTGGAAGTAGAAGCGAGAGATAATAGCAGATAGTAAGACTAGCTCTTAAAAGTCTGGTATAGAATCCCTTGTGACGCCGATGTAAGTGTTGTCGACGATCTGTGGTCCACGCTAGTGTTTGCTCTGCAGTGGGGGAGCTTAAGGTGCGTGCTCTGGTTCGGGAGTGTAGCGTCTTATTAGTCGACTCTACTTCAGTCGGTCATTAAAATTAATATAGGGACTATTTATTTTACACCCCTTAGTTGGATATACCCTCTCCCACAAGCATTTATACTGCAATAATGACAGGTAGTAGCGACAATGGCGGACGACAACAACGATGACGGACGACGACAACGATGATGGACAATAGCAACAGCACCGGACAACAGTAATAGTAGTAGGCTGCCCTAGCTAGAGGGGATACAAACTACACCTAGGGGTGTGGAATAAAAGCCCCTATTAGTGCGTACGAACTAGGTACATAGCTACATTGGTAGGCACGTGGTCGCGTGGGTGTGCGAAGGTGGTATTTTTGTCAAGTTGGTAGGAAAAGGAAGGCACAAACATGCATTCACCCATTACTACTACCCGAGCTTTTTTTCTTTCTTTCTGCAACTACCTACGCTGGGCTTAACCTATGGCTTTAAGAGTCGGTACAATCAGCCGTAAATCTCACCACCTCCTCCTCACTTTTTCAATTCCTAAATACCCGCTCGCCTCAGATCTGGCGGGGGCATCGTCAACCGGGGCGGACATTCGAGACCGACAAGCGTAGTCGAAGCCCCAAACATTCGCTCACCATGTCTGCAGTCCCGGATCCACCGGCACCTGAAGGTGAGTGGTTTTGCCTACCAGTGATGACCCCGAGAGTCTATGCAGAAAATACTGACGGAATTTCAGGGCATGCTGCCTCGCCCGCGACTTTTCACATCAGAGAAATGTGGAAAAAGAGAGACGAGGAAATTCGCAACGCGCCCGTTCCATGCCAATGGCCAGATACCCCAACGTCCGCCTCCGCAGCTGCGGATGCCAATGATCCCGTCCAACCCTCGTCTGATCTGTCCGCCGACCAACCAGTTGAATATGGCATCTTGTCTCTCGACTTCAGCAAGGTCACATCCAAGGTTGAAGGGCTGTGGAAGCCTCGAGCCATATTGGAACACGACGGGTCGTACACGGAGTTGGACCTCAAAAGATGGCCGATATTAGGGTTCCGAGAGGGCTGGCAGGCATGGGGCGGAGCCGCAACTACTCATCATGAGTTCGACATATTTCTTGTGACGCAGCCTTGCGAGGCCGTCTTGCACCTGCTTCTCGAGCGCTACACGGACTCGAATCAGCCGCCGGGGGAAGACGAAGATGCGGTGATGGATCTTGGCTCAGTCAGCCTAGGGTCCTTCACAGAATCTTGCACGAAGAAGATGGAGTCCTGCACCTTCAAGGACGCCACGGTCAGGATGGACATGACGGTTTCGTTCTCGCGAGCACGTCTTCATGCCATGACAGAAGACGGGTCGGATAACAGATGGACCAGAGCGTCATATTGTGATCTCGGTGGCCTCGACCTCGTCGAAGCGAAATACCCCAACGGTTTCTACCTCATGGCCACCATATCTGCAGAAGATTACCGTGAGGGATCGGCCAAGTTCTCACTCGACAACCCTTGGACTCTACCGGTAAGATTTGTGTACAAATCCCTCGGTCGCCTCCATCTCCTGAGCCCGATATCGAGCGGCCGGCACCTCCTCAGCCGCGTCCAAAGGCGGCCGAGAGTTACAGACCAGGAGGCTCGACGATATGTCGCGCAACTTGTGTGTGCACTGGAAAGCCTACATGATATGGGCATAATCGGCTTGCTCAGCTCTGAAAATGTCCTCTTGGATGTGTTTGAAAACATCCGTATCAATACTCCGAGGCTATTCGCAACCGACCAGAGTTGCGGCCTTGACCAATTTGGCTTATACCGCTCCGGAGATTCTGATTGGTGACGTGCCATCTCGACTCACGGACTGGTGGGTATTGGGATGTTTTCTTTACGAGATTCTAACTGGGTTACCTCCTTTCTATCACCAAGATGCGGCTGAGAGAGAAGCAAGATTCTCGTGGAGACATTGAACATGCCCACATACGTCCAAGGTGTAACGGCGGATATCTTGAGGCGCCTGTTGGAGAAGACTCCAGCCCAGCGCCTGGGAGGAGCGCATGGTGTATCAGAGATCAAGAAACACGGCTTCTTCACGGGCATCGATTGGCAGCATCCCAACACCGGATCCTCTAAACCAAGCCCTTTCCAACCAGATGATGTCGCAAACGTCCTCGGGAACTCGCCCTCTCGGCCGTGCAATGATCCCGCTACCGGATTGTCTCGCCATAAACCACCAAGAAAAATTCGCGAGTCCGGGGGATATCTGCGCGAAGAGTACGACTTTGGTGCCTGGGTCGACGGCCCCAACCCTGAACGCATCATAGGACGTCCGCGACGCTCGTCCGAGTCCGTCGTCTTCAACCCACTTGTCTCGCCTCAGGAGGTGCCTTTGAGCCCAGTTCAAGAGGCTACCAAAGCTCTTCAGGCGGACTCCGAACGCGAAGGCTCTGAGCCCGTGGCAGTCATGGCACGGCTCAAGGCGGCGCTACAGACGAAGCAAAGCACAGATAAAGTCGCCCACATCCTCGATGGCTGCGACAGTGCCACCCTAGCGACCGTCCTCAAGTCTCCCATCCTCCTCGTCAACGATACCCACATCGGCGCGATTACCCCCGAGTTTCTGACGTGTAACATTCCGATTACAGCGCTAGAATGGACGGCGGAGCTTGGGCGTGCCGACCTGGTCCTTCTCCTCATAGACCGAGGTGCGGATCCCAACCGTACCTTCGACGAGAGATGCGGTCCTGCTCTGATCCGAGCGGGCAGAGAGCGGAGGACAGAGATCATGGACATTCTTGGCCCCAAAACGAGCCGCTTTGTCGCACTACGAACACTCTGCCAGGCTATCGAGCAAAGGGACATACCCACCATCAAATCCCTTCTTCAAACGGCGTCCCCTGCGATTTCGACGCGGCAGATTCGTTCCTGCCGCCTCCTCTGACATCCAGGTACGACTGGTACCACGGCGAGGACTACGACTGGTCCCAGAACTTCGAAGGCCCCAGAACCGACTTATCATCTGCCCCCCATTGTACGCGCAGCGAGACATGGCGACACGGCCGTGGTTCGCTTGCTGTTGAACCACGGGGCGGACCCCAACGCCGCATACCACTCCTTGACCTGTCTGAAACCGGAGTGGCACGCTACCTGGCAGGAGGAGGTGGAGCTCAAGAGCTCGTGGAATATAGGTTTTGGTTTTTCGTGCGGGCGGGTCGCGCAGTTGACAATGCAGCTGGGACACCGGGACGTGGTCGACGCGCTGCTGGAAGGCGGCGCGGATATCGGGCTTCGCTACTTGGAGTGGCCTGTTCCAGGGCACTCTTGTCCCCTGGTGCCTCGGAGTATGTATTTTCGGGTGACGGCCGGGCTTGAGGAGGCTGCTAGAACCAGGGGCGGGTAGGAGAGGGGTTGCCGGAAAGGTTCTGGACTTGCAGTGAAGCATGGTGGTGGTCAGAATGTGTAATCTGTTTGGACATGAGTTGGGGGGAGGGGGGTAATCTGATGGCAAGCAGATAGGATATTCTCATTCGCTTCTACCCGGTCAAGCCTTGGGAGTGTGGGATAGCGGTCCGGTGATGCCGACTTTCTGGTCTTTTGCGAAGAGCTCAGCGGTTGTTTCAGAGATCATCAGACGATCGGTTGCGAGACGGTTCGTCCGATATGTGACATGGTTCGGACCATCCCGTCTTGGGGTTACACGTACAGTAAGACATAAACCTTTTGGATGAACTGTGTGTGAGCTGCAGAGTCTCACAGCATCCGATTGGGTATGCTTGTGCTACCGCTATAAAAAGAATTGCAGTTGTACTTTGTGGCACCCAACTCGAATTCAAAGGGCTGATGTTGCCACCTTGTCGACCTCTGGGCTCAAGCCTTACTCCCAATCGATTGCGGTACCTGCGCAGAGTTCTCAACATTCAAGAACGGCGACCTGGCGTCCACGGACGATACGCCCCGGCATATTATCCATGTTCAACCACCGATATGCGGCCCTAAGTACCTCCTCTTGTTGGTATTTATCCGGATTTGCCAGGGGGGCTATTATATCACACTCCTAAGATGGATATCCCACACCCCACAAGCAGCAGTAACGACAACGACGATGACAAACAATAGTAATAATAACATACTAAAAGTATATAAGTAGTAATAGGTTAGAATAGCTAGAGGGGATGTGAAATACTCAGCCTGGGGGTGTGAAATAATAGTCCCCTTTTCCAGGTCGAGGTCCGGTAAAACGCAACCTTCGTCGGGTCGCAGATGGCTCCCTAGCGGGTGGCGCAGCATGGCAGTCATCAGCATCGCCGTCTTAACGGCCATAATCCTGCTCCTCACCGGCCTTGTGATTGCCGCGACCTCGGCGACTGGCAACCTGGTTCAGTCCTGGCAAACCCATACTGCGGATTGCCAGACCATTGCCGCCATAGACAGACACCACGCTTCACCTGCTTATCAACATCCTATCGACCCATTGTACTTGCGTCGTCAAACTTCTTCATGCAAGTCTTGAACGCGCCAACTAGAGCAGAGGTCGACCACGCACATGACATGGGACGACGGCTAGATATCGGCATACCATCGTGGCGTAACGCCTACTGGTTGTTCCCCTTTAAGCTTCTGGCCTGTTTGCTTGTTACTTATGTCGATGCCTATTTATTTGATGTTTAATAGTGCCGTCTTCAAGATGGACCATCGTATGGGCGACTTCCATGCCACGATTGCGAGTGGATCCTTCGTCGAGGGGGGTTCCTACTTTCTTCCAGGTGCCAGCTTGATCACCAACGAGCTCTTTGTCGAGACGAACGGGCCTGGCTTCGGCAACGGCTCTCTACTCCCGACTTTCGACGACCTCCTGAATAGGAACTACTCAGCATACGCGTTGAACATTTCAAATGCGGCGGTTAATGCTTCTAGTTGGAAGCGACTAGGAGCGCCAGCTTTTTGGCCAATCTTCCAAGAACGTTCATGCACCGGGCTGAAGGACCATCGAAACGTTGTAACGATAGCCAGGGGCCCCGGTTGGAAGAAATCCGAGCTGTGGAATCTTTCGACCACGGCTGACGAGCTGTGGGAACCAGTCGTGCCTCGAGACGGGTTGAATTCGCTATGGTACAGCGCGCAGTGCGATATAACGGGCGTTTGTTGAAGTCAGCGGTTCGCCCGGTTGCTTTCACACCTGTGGCAATCTATTCTCGACGTCCAGAACCAAATTTTCGACGTCAAAAACCATCCCCTGGGACAAAGCTGATCGCTGGAACGCCTCCCTCTACGCGGCTCCGGGGGACGGCTGCGAGCTTGGGTTCCTGCCAGACTCCTTCAATGTGGATATCGACTACTGCCTGGTGGAACCAAGAGATGTGAGCTGCACAGTCGCAGCCTCGAAGCCTCTCCTTCTCGCTGTCGTTCTGTCAATGACGTTGAAGTTAGCCGTTTGCATTGTGGGCGTACGGCAACTTGGCCCGCAGGAACCTCTTGCTACCCTGGGGGACGCTATCTCTTTCTTTCATATCGGTCCAGCCCAAATCAGCCTTCGCCTCGGGCTTGATGACGGATATCGCCGTCAGGGATAGATGCAGAAAGCGCGCCACTGCTAAACCAGTGATACCCCTGAAGTGGTCGAAAAAGCAGTACCGCCGAGCTGGGCACTTGGCGCAGAATACGGACCAACACAAGCTCATACGAGGTTGTAGGGACTCTTCGCGGCGCATCTTCCTATGCCACGACCGCTATAGTCGCCAATACTCTGCAAATATGACTATCACTTTGTTATTATGTGTACAATGTACTCCTCACCCGACTGGAAATGAGCTGGGAATCGAGCCTCTTTAGGTATTGCACACTTCGGGTAACCAAACCAAAGCATGTCTCTCCAATAAGCTCTTCTTGGACGAAGAAGTAAGGTATCTGATTCTTTTCAAAGAGGCCAGCAGATATCAACGCATCGTCTTCAACTGCCGTACAAGTTCAGCATTCCCTCGATGGCCTTTGGTATCCTAACGCATTGGCTCCTTTTGAACGCGTTGTTTGTGATAGTTTCTCAGGGATGTAAGTAAGTTTTCCACCAAGAAAGCAGAGCATCTCACTCATGGTTGGACGTGGCAGCTTATCACAGTCGGCCACGGAGACGAGGACTACGCGAACGACCCAACGAGCCTCCCAGAAGACGCCGTAATCACGTTGAGCGTCTCGCCGGCAGCCTCGTTGGCTTTTCTCGTTGTCGGCGTCGTATTACTGTTGCTCCCAGTGGCCATATCGGCACAAAAGCTACCTGGACAGATGCCAGTTGTCGGATCAAATTCTCTAGCGATTGCGGCTGCGTGCCGCGTCTCGCCGTTGGCGAAGACGTACGGCGACTTCGGCAGGGAACACAAGATGCAGACTGCCGAGGCTGGAGAGCCCATTCAGGTGCCAGACGAAGATGCAGGAGTGGAAAGGCCAGACATTACACAGGACTTTGCGTTGTACCGTCTCAAGTGGGGCGAAATCCGCATGCCAGACTACTGGTATTTCGGGATGGGACTAGGCCATCTCAGTTTCGGGTCCGTCTTTGACGATCCTCAACCTCCCACTCACGGCCGCCTATACAGATAATGCCAGACATGGAGCAAAAACGCCATAGGATCATGGTTTAATGCCATTCGTCTCACCTTGCTGCCAACGTCGCCTGGTTGTGACTCCCTTCCATTGACAAGAGAAGGATATGCGTTGGACACCGCAGTACGGCATCACGGTGGTCCAGTTCAAGCAGTACAACACCCGCGCGAACAAGCCGGACCCCTGCGTCCTGCAGTCCGGCGAGCACGTCTGCTGCAACTCGGGGACGCTGGCGGACTTCTCTCCCAAGCCGGACGCCGACGGGTGCTGCCACAAGCACCTGGTCAAGACGGGGGACAACTGCGCCGCTCTCTCGGCCGAGTACAACCTGACCAACGAGAAGATTGAAGAGTACAACAAGAAGACATGGGGCTGGTAAGTGCGACGACGCTGGTTGTGTAGTTAGCATGCCTGATCATTGAGACTGACTTACACGTCTCCAGGAACGGCTGTCAGAAGATGTTCTCCGACTACTACATCTGCCTCAGCCCCGGACACCTGCCCATGCCGATGAGCATTCCCAACGCCGTCTGCGGGCCCCAGGTCAACGACACGGCAAAGGCGCCGCCGGGCGCGGACTGACGAGGTCTCTGACCACCCCTTCCCGACCGCCTACGCCGACAACGGCGCCATGGTCCGCATATTTTAAGAACATCAAGTCGCGGCTCTCCTCTCTATTCGAGCCGCCGAAGCCAACCGCGACCGCTCGGATGCACTTTCGGCGACAACATCCTCTACTGGCGCTTCGGAGTCTACCAAATCTCCGGCTGGGGCGGCGACAACGGTCAACGTATTCTTGACGAGATGAGAGGTTGTGGTGCCCTCACGGGATGGAGATGCGAAGGGCTTGAATCGCCATCGGACTGGGCGTGGTGTGCGTTCACCTGCCGTTCTTCATGAAGGAGGGCTGCATCGACCGTGCGATCAAGAGCACGGGAGGCCCGCAAGTCGCATGCGAAGGCACTGGATCCAACGTCCTAGCAAGGTTGGCGGCGGTTTCGGGGGATGAGAACGGGACGGGCTATGAAGATTATTATCGAAACAATCCGGACCCGGCGCTGATTGAACATCACGAGTACCACGCACCCGAAAGGTGGGGGGGACGCCACGGGGACGCCACGGGGACGACGACGGCGCCGACGGAAGAGATGTTGCCACTCGGGGAGGCTTCGCCGTAGTTTTTGGGAGAGGCTGTCCGTATGTTTGTACGTACCTAGTAAAGTGATAGTGACAGGACTTGCCCATATGGTATGGTGTCGCCATTTTTGAGCTGGGCTTTTAGAGTTGATCCCTCAAGTCGATCAGTTTAGAGCATGATCGGGTTCCAAATAACTATTTTCTTTTAATCTTGGTTCGCGTTTCGTGCATGGCTTCCAGTCCATCTTTGGAACAGTGTCATTTTGGAGGAGCTCAGAGATGGCAATCGGTGAATGCCAATGTGGTGATGATGGCGTCCATGCGTCTCGTGTCTGCTTTGCTTCGGCTACCTACGCGACCGGCGTCAGATGATCAACGTTGGGCTCAATCAAGGACCTTAATTGACAGATGGCAGGGCGCATAGAACGGCTTAGGTTTCCATCCGAAGGGAGGACAAGCTCGCAGCTCGTCTCGTCTCTTGGGAAGAAAGAAATCTGGTGTCTCGGACACTAGCAGCGATGTGATCGGCGCTGGATCCCGAGGTCGGCAGGACTGAGCCAAGGTGCGGCGGCGGCTGGCATATCGGATGACATGCCAAGTGCTCCGAGTCACAGGCGGGGCGAGTGACTCACTGAGAAAGACGGCGGAGGGCAGCCGCTTGGTAGTCGATGATGAAACCGCAAACAAACACGGCCGTCACGGTCTCGTTGGCGGAGAGCAGCCGGGAAACGAGGAGATAGCATGGCGCCGGGTTACCGCGATGATCGATGGAGCGATAAAGAAGCCGGCGTCGGTGAGGCGGTCGATGCCGATTGTAGCCGCCCAATGATGCGGCGCATTGGGTCGGTGTGGCCGAACGTTGAGTGGCCGAATGACGAGATGGCACCGCGGGGCTGGGGAAGACAGCATGAGGTCAAAGCTGGTGCGGTACGGAGGAACAGTCTAAAAACAGTCTGACTGATCGGACACAACCGCCCGACCAAGGGTAAGGGTGTCGTTGCACAACGGGGGAACTCAGGGCCCTGCTGTTTCGTGGACGAATCCCAGGACTCGACTCGACTCGACTCTCGACGGTGCTTGCGTGCTCGTGTTGCCGTCCCAGTCAAGCGGGTGGTGCGCGAGTAAGGGCCAATGTGTCCTGTTGCGCAGCTGCGCGTGGCATTGCGGCGGGTCTTCGGTGACTGGCTTTGTAAAGATGGCGATCAGGATCGTCGACGAGGACACGTGCGTCGAGCCCGAGCGAGCGGGAGTAGGAAAGCGACAGAATCTTTGTGGTCAGCACACACACAAGCACGCCCAGTCGCGAATCTAGGTAGAGAACGGATATCTTGGACAATGTTAATGGTGTGGTGGGGTTATTGAGCCGTGAGTGACATACCGGCCATGATGTAAGGAAGTTGGCAAGGGACAAGGATCCCGAGGCGTACTTTTTAGCGTGTGGGTGCTGGCCCTGAGCATGGCCCGTGGGGCATGGCATGGGAGACGTGGAACTCGTGAAGACGCCAAAGTCTAGAGACCATGATGTGCCACCGGTATCCGTGCTTAGGGGATAGCGAGCTGTCATTCAACCGCGTCAGGAGAAAGTCTGCCCGTGCCGATAACGTTGCGCGCTATCTAGCGTTTTGGGCGACGTTTCTGGCCGTTATTATTCTGACAGTTTTGATGGTGTCCGAATGTCTCAACTCCTGCCAATTGAGACCCCTACCACGGACGGGCCGGGCAGAGACAACGTATCGATACCAGGAGCTGAACCGCGTACGCTACAAAACAAACATCGATAGAAGCTGGTGGACATTGGCTGGAAGAACCACGGTCAAAGCGTCAAGACGCAGCGGCATCGGGGAAGCACTGCGGGAGTCGACTCGGGCCAGAAGAAAACGAGGCGGACGACAGCGACTGTAATGGTGTTAGTGGGCGGCAAGATGGCTCCGTGGGTAGACCTAACTCCTGAGGCCAAAAGTTGCCAAGCTCGTGGACAGCGTAGCTTGCGTAGGTAATTCGTAGGAAAGCGAGCGGAGGAGGTTGCCGCGGTCCGGTGGCAGCAAGGTTGACTTTAGTCAGGTCGACTGTGTTGGAGGCGTGTAGACCAGAGTCTCTGTTGACTCCTCGGCTTCTCGCGTCCTAGCAATATGGATTAGCACCGAGAACTCTTGGCAGTTGTCGTCGTTGTCTGCTCTCTCGTACCATTTTCGTTTTGGCTCCCCGCTTCCACCTGACTGGAGGTGTGCTCGCTCATGTGGATGGGTGCCGTCTAGTGCCCTCTGGCCTGTAGGACTTCCGTGGCTAAGGTAGGAACGTCGACGCCGGCGCATAAGCGAAGCATGCGCAGGTAGGCCGGGCAGATCAAGCTGGAGGTGTGCAGCCAGACGACGACGAGCATCGACTGGGGTCGGTCATTCTTTGCATTGCAGCAAGTGAGGTGGAGGCTTTTTCGGACAACATCTAGCGGCGTTCGACGCAGGGAGGAGAAAAGGCGAGGCAGGTACGGCCTGGATACTGTGGTGAGAGTGTGGACGTGACTTTCCCATGTTGTCCTTGGTACCTACGTACCTGTCTGTACCTTAGGTACCGAGGAACGGTACCTCAGGGACATAGTAAGTGCAGTGTGGATGGACCCCACCTCGAGCCCACCACCTCCTCCAGTGTCCACCACCACGAGCAACAGTGACAGGCACATCAGGTCGTACCTTCTCCTGCATGCACC
Source organism: Colletotrichum sojae (assembly GCA_014235955.1). NCBI lineage: Eukaryota > Fungi > Ascomycota > Sordariomycetes > Glomerellales > Glomerellaceae > Colletotrichum > Colletotrichum sojae. The sequence goes on along the minus strand of WIGN01000195.1, from coordinate 21,921 downwards.
GGGTTGCTGCCGCGAGCACCTACTTCAGGTCCTGTCCCTGGCGGGAGAACATCAGCTCCAGCCCACCATGCCCGGACGGGACAGATGCCCAGCTGTGATGGAGGGAGAAAGAGCGAGGAGAGATGGGACAAGACAAGAAAGACCCTTCCTTAGACGTACCCGCCAAGGTCACCACACCCACCACCCATCAGAGCAACCTTCGTCACCCATCCTACCCGTCCATCCATCCATCCATCCATCCATCTTCACCACGCACATAAACCTCCATCATCCCCTTCACCTTCCTCTGGACTGCCCTCCTGTTCTCTCTTCATTAAAGATAATTATTAGTATATTACTCTCGTCTTCCTTCTCTTATTCGAAGATAGAAGAAGACAATACAAACACACCTGCGTCTCGTCGTACTGGAAAGTCGACGCCCCGAGAGGTCTCTGAAAAGAGCCCATCCTCCGACTGCTGCCGACCTTACACCACTGCGTCGCCAGTCATTAGTTGCTTCAACCACCGCATCGACTGTTCCAAGCCGGAATACTTTGCCCACATCTTCGTCCTAGATAGTTGTCAGGTACGTTGCTCTCGCTGCTTCCGCTGTCCCTCTCCTTCCTCTTTCGTCGGCATAGGCTAACATGGCGTTGCCAGCAGCATCCACCCTCAACCGCTGACGACCCATCCACGTTAAACATCCCCGACCCTTCAACCACATAATGTCCTACCAGAAAGGCCACAAGCATACGCAAATAAACTTCAACGTCGTCGCCGAAGAGTTCCAGAGCGCCAGCCGCTACCAGCAGCATCGCAGTCCCCAGTGGAACATGTCCAACGACTCCTCCTCCTCCATCGCCCAGCGCCGCGTGGCTCGAACCGACCCAGAGCCACCCGTAAACGGTCCACAGGTGGACGGAAACACAGACGAAGAGTACTGCTTCGTCGAATCCTTCCACGACTCCACCTCGGACCATCCGTCCGTTTCCACCGGCTCCGACAATACCGCCGTTGGTCCGGCCCTGCCGCGCGCTGGGCATGGCCTCGCGGGGCTCAACTCCCTGACGGAGGCCCTCATGGAGATTCACAACTTGGTCCAGCCTCTCGGCACCGTGACCACCTTCGAGTGGGTTCACGGTCGGCGATGCCCTGGCGACATGGACATCAAGGACATTTCTTCGAGGGAGAGCATGAAGGTCCGCCGCGATGGCTCTCGGGTCAGCCCCTCTACCGTCGCTGGCGAGGAAGACTTTGGCATCGTCAATCATCCGTCCGGGGCCTTCCTCGCCGGCGCCGGTGACTGGGCCGACGTCAACACCCTGCCAACCTCCTTTGACAAGGACTTGAGCATGTCGATGACGCTTGACTCGTCTTCCATCTGATCCGTCGGCCCCACCCCATCATTTGTATCTCGAAGCAATCAATGTGCATCAAGGGCATCTCTGGTTATCTCATTCCATACTTCGATCGGTTGTGCGTGTGTTGTATCGACGTTGTAGGATTCTGGTGTTTGGGAAATCGAGTCCGGTCGTTTCTGGAAAAGCAACATCTCTCTCCTCCTGTATACTACGGCAGCGTACCATTGGAATGTCACTCATTGATCGTCGTGCCACCCCGCCATCGTGCTCTTTTCCCCCGCCGCCGAGTCTGGGACCACTTGGACCGGCCCCATGCGGGGATCGCGTCCCACTTTGGGGACCGGACTTGGCGAGGCGTTGCATCGCATGGGACGAACTTCTCCCACTGCAACCTCCAACCATGATCCTTTACGAAGTCTCCACGGGCCATTGCATTTAGCCTGAAGTTGCGCCGGGCTCAACCCTCAACGGTTGATTGCCCTCACTCGAGGGTTCCGCATTGCCGGATCATCGCGTACGCAGCGTAGCAACGACCCCATTCGAGGAGCAGAGTATATATAGGAGAGAAACAGCGCAATGGAAATTGAACCACTCACCTTTTACGTGTCGTCACCGGCCTTCTAACTGTCGTACTGCGAGCAGCGAAGCAATCTGCCACTGACAGCATCGCTCCCTCGCGATGATGTTCTCTCTCAAGACGGCCCTCGCGGCCGCCCTCCTCCTCGCCTCGCCATTGACGCAGGCCCGCCCGCGATGTCCGCCCCGCGACGAGAGGCAGTGGGTGACCGTCTGGGGGTCAATGCCCCAGCTCACTGAGCCGGCCAACCTGCCTCCGGCGCCTTTCGTAAGCAGCAGCTTTGCCCCAAACACGTTCCGTCGCTGACTTCGAGACTAGAACGAGACGGGCCGCGTCTTCCGCGACGCCACGCTCCGCCAGACCGTCACCGTGTCCCTCCCGGCCTCGACGCTGCGGCTGCAGATCAGCAACGCCTTCGGCGGGTCCGACCTGCCCATCACGGCGGTGACGATCGCGCGGTCCGCGAACAACACGCTCGGCGTCAGCGCCGTGGAGTCCGACTCGCTGCAGGTGGTTACCTTCTCCGGCGAGGGCGGGTTCGTCGTGCCGAACGGGGCCGTCGCGTTCTCGGACCCGATCGAGCTGGACGTCGAGGCGCGCTCCATCGTGTCTGTGACGATTTACCTCGCGGACGGGCAGGTCGGGAATAGCATCACGTCGCACCCCGGGAGCAGGACGACTTCGTTCCTCGTGAATGGGAACAAGGTCGCGGACGAGGATTTGGGCGCGGGGGCGACGAGGACGGATCACTGGTACCTGATCAGCGCGATCGAAGGGTGGGTTCCGAAGGGCGCGGCAGCGGTGGCGGTCGTGGGAGATTCCATTAGCGACGGGCGCGGGTCGACGACGAATGGGAATGATCGCTGGCCTGACCGGCTGCTCGCGCGGCTGCAGAACAACTCGGCTACGCAAGACATTGCCGTGGTGAATCAGGCGGCCGGGGGCAACCGCGTTCTCGCGGACGGACTGGGTCCGAACGCACTCGGCCGTATTGATCGTGACGTGGTGGCGCACACGGTGGTGCGGTACGCGGTGGTGTTCATCGGCGTCAACGACATCGGCACCGCGGCCACGGACGAGGCCTCGCAGAGGGTCGTCGGGGATAGGTTGATCACGGCGTACGACCAGATCATTACCCGCTTACACCGGTTCGGCATCGCGGTTTTCGGGGCCACGGTGACGCCGCTCACGGGCGAGGGGCAGACGTACTCGCACCCCGAGCGGGAGAAGACAAGGCAGCGCGTGAACGCGTGGATCAGGGAGAGCGGGCGGTTCGACGCCGTGCTTGATTTCGACGAGATGGTCAGGGACACCGACAGGCCTGAGATTCTGAGGGCGGAGTTTGATACCGGTGATCATCTGCACCTCAACCCGGCTGGGTACGAGGCCATGGCTGCCGGCGTCGACCTGGAGATCTTTGAGAGGTTCAGGGAGGGGGTTTGGGGGATGATTTAGACCGTGAGTGAATCTTGAAGGCCGGTAGACGTAGTCTCGAACCAAGGTCGTTGCGGCTTCGGCCTGACATCGGTGCTGGCTTTCCAAAAAATGTGTCTGCGTATTCATGCCGTGTATACCTGTGGAAGGACCGAGTTCTCCTATAAAAGCCATGGCTATGACGGTCGATAGAGAAGCAAGGCAGGTCCTTTGAGGGCTTGGGCGTTGAAATTTGGAGCCGCCCGTGACATTGTAGGCGGGCGGCAGGTTGAATGCTCTATAAGCCGGTGAGGGATCTCTATAAGACTCTGTTTTTGTCAAATTACTCGAAAACTATACAGTCGTTGTCGTCCATCACCCCTACGGTATTCGTCAAATAGATAGTAGGAGAGGGGTGATCGGACAGGTGGCAAGCAGGGCGCACCGCCATGATTCATCGTGAGCTTACTCGGCGCAGTTTGAGCCTCTTATCTTCGGAGAATGGGACGACTTTACGGCAAGCTCGACTGTCGAGGACAGAGTCTCATTCAAGACGGTCGATGACTCGATGTCTGCTGAGGCAGATGTTGATAATTCTCGAGATAGTTTTCGTTTCAAGGTATTTCTAGGCGTTGGAGTCAGGAGTCTCTGGACTGGGAATTCTCATTGTCGTCTTCGTTTCTGTCGTTCTTCTAGGCGACATATGGATGTTGGAGCAGACTCGCGAGTGATCTTTGCAAGCCTCCTTTTTTTGCCGGTTGCTCGGGTTCCCTACAATAGTCATCGTCGTTATCCCTCATCCCCGTCGTAATCTCTGAGGAATAATAGAAGGGGAGTGATCGGATAGGTGACACGTTTTTTGTCTCGAAGCATCCTGGACGTTGAGTTGGGTAGACTGTGCTCTTGCCCCATCTCGATCCGATGCATCCCCAGAGGCCCAAGCGGAAGGCGGACGCCGAGATCCCTGGCCTTTTGCATGTGGAACGACGTTGTCCGCGCTGTGTCAATAGAGAGCTCGGTCGCGTAATATATGCTCTGAAAATCGAAGAAGCTGGCAGAGGCGATGATGATTAGACGGGCGGCGGGGAGGTGATTCCCGACGGACGGTGTTATTCGCCTGTGGTGGTGTGACCTAAGAAGTTTTCGATGGAAAGCCGTGCCTGAGGTGAAACGGGATGTCCCTCATCAAAATCGTCGAAGGAACCATGGGTAGCTGAGGCCTTTTATAAGCCGAGGGAATGGTAGTCGGATTGCCGAGGGTGGTATGACACATCACGAGATTTTCGCCTCACACACACCAGTGCCCGCCCCCCGTAGGCAGCCACCGGTGTCTGCGTCAGACAGATAACTCATAACTCACCAATAGGGCGCCAAAATAAAACCGAGATATATTATTCGTCTCCGAAGGGTTTTGATATGAATCAGAAAGTTATGTGTTGGCCGTCGTCGTCGTCGTGTCGGGCGGGGATTCGTATGACGCATTGATTGGCCGAGGTCACCTTCTTTTGCTGAGACTCGCAGAGGAAACATGTGAGGCGATGCAACGACAGCCAATGAGCCACTAAATCTTTGGGCCTTGACTTTTGGGTTGCGTTGTGAGTTGGCGACGTAGTGTGGAAACGTGTAAGTCGTTGATTATCCGGAGACTTCTTCTTTCATGGTTGGACGATGTAAGTGCCGCTGGAGGCATTTTTGGTTGTCTTGCACATTGCAGGCATCCAGTCTGCTTGGTGTGGAAGCCATGTGTATTCAGGACGGAGTTCAAATCTGCCTCTGCTTCCCAGCTCTTCTTTTCCGTTGGAATTTGACTTCCAGCCAGTCCTGAGTCTACGTGGAACATAATCTGTCACGACGATTCCAAGACGATCGAAACCTTGCACGCTACATGCGATGCACGCGGCCCGTACCTGATACATATATATATATATAGTTCTACTGAGTATCTTGATATCCAGCAAGAAATTGTGTTGTTCTGAAGGAACCGAGACCTCGGAAACACTCGTCCACAGCGCATCACTTCACCTTTCCAAGACAGCACATACTTTCTCAGAAACAGGCCCCTCCGACTGAATACACTCAAAATGACAGACGGGGATGACAGAAAACACCGGACACTTATTCCCAAGGAAGACCTTCATACGCTCATTCTCACCCACTCACCAACGGGCACACATGCAGCCACAGAACCAGCAGCAGCGAAGGTCGACCCCATCAACCTAGATGCCGCAACTTCCGCAGTCGTGATCGTTGGCCGGATCAGATTCGAGTGAAGGCCTCTGACGGCTTTATATACAGTTCAACCTCGAGTGTGAAAACTACCTACAGGAAAGGAAGGGGGCTTGGCTGGCCCCGGGGTATTCTGCTGCCCTTCTAGCTTGTGTAGTTTTCAAGACGGAAAAAGACGGAAAGGAAGAGAAATGCCCTCGATAACATGATAGAATTGGCCATCTTTCTGGAATAAAACGCTCTTGAAGCCCGTGGCAAAGGCGAACATCGTATCTAGAATCTATTTCGTCCAACAGTCGGTTCTTGTCATCCCATACCTACGTAGCCCCCCGCTGCCACACCGTGGTTTTCGCTTTAGTACTTTCCCATCTATATATATATATATAGTCCTTCCACTTACTGAAAGTACTTCGTTTCATCCAGGTATGAACCCGGGCACGGAAAGACCGCAAATGGCGGGTGTTGACGCTGCCACAACGTTGGTGGAAGACCCATCATCCCCCATTCCAAGCTGACAGCCAACCTTTCCAAAAAGGCACCTGCCTCACAATAGTTACAGCGCCCGAATCCCCCAAACGAACAAACTACGTAAGGGTAAAAACAAAACAAATCAATACATCACAAATGACAAGATTGCCAATCGCCTCGAGCCAGGGTCTCCGTCATCCAAAAGATCCACGCATTCCCGTGACCGTCCATCTGAGGGAAATACCACCTCCCCGAGGTACTTCCCCCAACTCCCCCCTCCAGGAAACGAATACTTCCCTCCCAAGTACCCTTTCACATCACCAAAGTCACTTCCAATTGTACCAACCCAGCTCCCTCCGCCAAGGACCCTTGACGACACAATCCTCTCTACTACCTGCAGCCCTGTCGCCCATCACCGCTACTCACAAACCCCGAAGCAAAAGCGACGAGGCACATCTCATCAATCCACACCTAGGCTCTCTCTCAGTTCACTCACACTCACACCCTTGCAAAACCGTGCACACTGCCTCCTCCTCCACACCCCCTGTCTTGTGATCGTTCTCGAAGAAATCCAGTTGTTCTAGCGCCCGCGAATCCCCACCAACATCCCCGTCCTGCATGCCCGACCATCTTTCCCCTCCCTCCTCCCCTCGCCTTGTCCACCCATCCCTGTCCTGGCTCTCCGGTCACCACCACCTCTTGCGTCGCTCCCAGCTCACCACGGTGCCGTGTGTGTGTGTGGCAGCATCCACCACTAGAGGGGGGCCGCGGAACTTCCAGCATGCCATCCGAACCGTTGGCAAGGCTTACGGGCGCAAAGAGGGGGGCGGAAGGTGGAGGGCGTCATATTCACGGGTGCAGGATATTCCACCCACGTCCGGTCGCTGGGTCAAGCGCGCGCGAGGCATTCTTCCCATCGTGGGCGCTTTCGCGAGTGCCTACTGGTCGGCTTTTCGAGGACTGATGAGGGAAATAAGGTCTTGTTTGGCTGATGCCCTTCGACGTCGCCGGACGCGTCTACTCGTTGCGCAACAATACTATGGAACACACCCGTCCGTCTCACGCAACCCAACAACGTCAGCCTTTTGGGGACCACAACATCGCACCCCGGCTGGGCTGAACCCTCCCCTTGCCTCCTGCCCTGGAATGGCTCATCCTTGAGGGCGCATCCTCGAGTCTGACCGACGACCCAAACGGGTAACCTTCGAGAACATCTTGTCCTTTACTTCTGCCGAAGCGTTCTCTGCATGTTCCCTCAGAACGCCACGGCATTGGGGATTGCGCCGCTCGCTACCGCGCATCTTTGCCTTGTACCAGCCACCAGGCTGGCTGTACCTGTACATGGACCTGTACATGAGGAAGGTAAGCCGGCCCCCAACATGCACTGCTGATGATGGGAGCGAAGCCCCTCAGACATGTGGGCGGGCAACGTCTAAACCAAGACAATATCCAAGACCTGGCTGCGTGGCACCCATGCCGATTCTTATTGAACGCCTGCTGCGTGCAGCCTGCTGCTTGCTCACTGGACGCCGTCAGTACGCGGCTCCCATACTGCTCGCTCTCCTGTCCCTGTCCATGGACGCAGCTGCTGCTGTCGAGCCCTTCCTCCTCAAACCGCCCGCCTTGAGCCTCCGTACCGTCTGGTACGACCGGTCCAGCTCGTTTTCGACGGCGCAGCGGATGCGCAGCGCAGCGACGGCGGGCCACACACTACGTTCGCCCCTGGAGATCCAGTAGTCAAGCGTCTCCCGCGTGGGCGTCTCGAGCAGCCTGATGAAGTCGCCGGCCGTCACCTCAGGCACCAGCGTCATGGAGGCACCGGGCACGCGTTCGTCTACGAGGAAACGTCGGATGCCTGCAGGAAGGAGCTGGAGGGTGTCCAGCTGGCGCAGACGGTGCCTCAGTTCCAGCCCCACCATGCGGACCATGAAGGCCGTGATCGATGTAGTACTATTACGCGTCTCCATGAGAGACGGCCCATGCATGTCGCTCTGCAGGAAGGGGATGAGATACGGCCGAGCCTGGCTGACGATGAAGTGGTTTACGTTGAAAAGCTCGGCAATTCTGAGGAGCGGTGATTCGCGATCTGAATACGACACGTGCGTCCAGTGGCGGAAGTCAATCGTCGTGTTGGCGGGCGCCCACGGCACAATATTGCCATGCGCGTCTTTGCAGAGCACAGTGGTCTCTCTGTGGCCGTAGAGGCTGGCGGAGGAGGCGTTTGACGCCACTGCAGCAGTCCATATAAGCTGTTATAATGTTAATCATGACCCGTCCAGACACCACAAGGCTACTCACGACGTTCGGCGCTGTCAGGTAGTTGAGTAACGTCGGGACACCGCCCTGACCAGCGGTTGCCACTGTAATGTTCAACACCCTCTTGCTCCGGTTGTATGCTTCCTCAAACGTGAGGTCCCCTACGTTGGCTCGCACGCACTCCTCCAGCACCTTGACGTCGAGGAAGTATCCCTCGCGGGAGAACCTCTTGATCCGGCGCAGCAGGGTGTTCCATCTCGTGGCGTAGGACTGCTCCTTGTGCGGGCCCTTTTCAACCTTGGCCTTGCCGGAGAAGGCCGACAGATCGATGCCCTCTCCTTTAAGCACATTTGGGAGCTCCTCCTCCGTGTGAATTGCGACCAAGGCCGCGATCAAGGCGCCCGTCGCAGTACCGGTAATGATGCGCGGAAGCAGCCCCCGGAGGAACAGTGCCTTGACAACGCCTAGATGGCATACTCCAAAGATGGCACCGCCTTGCAGGACAAGCGTGCTCCGCCCGAACGCCTGTCTGGTATCGTGAATGAAGTCCAACTTCATCTGGTTCGTCAGGCCGACGGGGGCGCCATTGGCGTCGGATGCCGGGGAGGTCGGCAGATGGGTGATGTCCTCTACCGCCTCGGCGATTTGGGTGATGTATTCTTCGATGAGGTACTTTGTGCCGGCGAAGGAGCGGTTGTAGAGGGTCGGGGAGGTGATGTTGCCGAGGTTGCGAACCAGGCCGGAGCGGAGGAGGTTGACAAGGGCATTAAGGTTGCTATCCTCCCTCGCAGTGATCAGGGAGTTGAGGCGTTCGTTGATGAGGCGGTAATCGTAGTACTTGGACGTCGGGTTATTTCTCCTGTCGCGGCGCGGCAGAGTTTAGCATGTGCTCCTGAGACACGTCGACGAAGTGACAACAACGGGGCTTCTCACCACAGGTCCAAGCCGAGTAGGTTGTCGAGGTGCAGGGCGGCCTCCTCCCAATCCTCGAAGGCTTCTGCATTGCGGAGGAGCTCCAACCACAGTTCGACGGGGGTCTTGCGGGTGTACCAATCGCGGAGCTTCTGCAGGTTGCGGGCTCGACGTCAGCCTCGGCTCGTTCGCCCGCCATTCAGATGGTGCAGCTGCAGCGAGAGATGCGGGCTGCTGCATCTTGCTTCCTTCGCACATACCTGATTCCAGAAATGCGACACGTCTACGGCCACTTGCCAGAGCGCATAGACTACCCCCATGGTTGGGCGACGGCAGTGCAGACGACCATGGAGGAACCCAAGCTGGCGGGGGAAAGCAATGGTGATGAGGATAACGACGAGCGATGCTGGGTGGTCATGGCATTATGGCATAATGATAGCAGGGGTAGGAACTTGCAGCAGCGTGGGCGAGCGTCGAGTTGTCTCTGGCTTAGGCGGGTGTTTGCATTCCAATTCCGAGCTGCGTTGGGACGGGAGAGACAGATAGATAAGAGATTGGTGACGGAGGAGGAGGTTGTCGATGTTTATCTCGGGATCGAGAAGTAAAGAACGAAAAAGACGAGCGACAGAAGCCGGCAATGAACAGATGCAAACGAGCTTACGATATCGAAAAGATGAAGAGGAAGGAAACCAAGGAGCGTGTTGTGTTGTATGTGTAGGACGATTGGTGGGCGTACGATGGGACGCTAAGAGAGTAAGAAAGGGTAGAGATTACGCTCCGCGATGCGAGATGAAGCCCGTGTGGTGCTCAGCAGGTCCAGCACCATGGAGTCCACGGAGTGTCCTCTCCACGCCAGGAGTCGCGTACGTATCATTTATTATTACCACTACCCGACATGTATAGAGTACTGCTAGTCAGTGAAGGGGAAAGGCCAGGTCAGGTCAGGCCAGGCAAGGTGCACCTGCCGCGCCGTGGTTTGATTCGGCTCTCGACGGTACTGTGACACGGAACAGAAGGAGCAAAGTCCGGATTTGCCGGTCGCGCCTTCCTCCTCTTTTCCCGTCTTTCCCAGCCGTGCGTTGCGACGACGCGCATGATGATCCGGGGAAAATCAGCAGTAGCAGTAGCAGTAGCAGTGGGTTGGGCCCCCATTGACTGACTCCCTTACAGGTTCCATGATGCAGGGCATCAGGTGCCGCTGCCCATTCTGGCATTGCCTCGTCGTCCCGCCTATGGGAGGGCGTCCTGCGCTGTGGTTCAGGCCTGTCCGCTGTCCACGAGACCCCCACCCCACACACACACTCGTGCTGCTCCCCGAGCTTGGTAAGTTGGGGGGGGGAGGGGGGCGGTGTTGCAGCTCCCCTCAGCTGCTTGGCTGCGCCGTCCCATACCTGAACTTGGCGCCCGACATGTGATAATGCCTTCCACGTCTTCTCTGCACCGCGCAGCTCAGCTCGCTGTTCACCTTGGGGTGGTTTCGCCCAATGTACACGCATATCCGAGATTCCGATACCGTAAAACTGAATCAGTGAGTTTGCTAATGCTGATTGTCCGAGCCCAAGACTTTTTTTTTTTTTTTTGGCTTTCCGCCCAGCTCCCTCAACAAAGTCAATTGTACCGTCAACGGTCCACAAAGACAAGCCGCGTCCATCGCCGTCAGGCCAGGCACGTGTTCGACCGTTGATGACGCCAGGGCCGAGTCTAGCCGCATTTAGTACAATGGATGGACGACCCGTCACCCGGCCGTAGACAGATGAGCTCATCGCGATCGAGGCAGCACGGCACCTGCGGGAACTCGCAAAATCAACAGGGCGATGGATAGATTTATCGTGCCTCCTTGGTATTTTGTCTGTGGGAGGGCGTCCGCGTCGCCCTCTTCTGCCGCATTGCGCAAAAGAAATTCCTGATATTATACATGTGATGGATAATGCATCGCTCGTGCGGTCATTTGAAAGACGACCGCCGTGTATCCCTTCGTCACGGTAACTACTCCGAGTCGTCGTCAACAACCTGGCGGCGTCTTCCTCTACCGCTCATCTCCGGCAGATCATCCTCTCCCTCGGCGTCATCGTCCGACCTCCTCTGTCGCTTCTTGGAGCGCGGCGCCTCGTCATCGTCATCGTCGTCCAGGATCTCCTCGTTGTCGTCGTCGGGACCCTCACTAATATCCTCGTCGCTGCCGACGATGAAGTCGTCCTCCATGTCGTAGTCGTCCTGCCGTCTCGCGCCAGACGGGAGGTCGTCGTCTGAGTCGTACTCGGGGCGCCTCCTCTTCTGCTTCGCCGCGCCCGGCATGCCCCTCTTGCGCGCACCGCCGGAGCGCCGTCCGCCCTCAATGTCTCCTATCGACAGGCCTCCGCCGCGGGCGTAGCCCCTGGCATCTATGCGGGCAGCTGCATTCTCCCGGCGCCGCATTGCCTTCATGTGCTCCTTCTCAGCTTGCTCAGCCTGCCTCTTGCGGAGCTCAGGGTCCTGGATGGTGTTGATGATCATGTCCTTCTCTTGTGGCTTCTGCGACACCGTGGCCATACGCTCCGCGAGCGCGATGAGCGCGTCGTCCTGCACGTCCTTGCCCGGGCGGATGATGTACTGGTCTGTGACGTGACCCACGAACATGAGAAAGTTGCTAGTCAGCTCCGCCGCGGCTGCGTAGTAGTGTCCGTCCTTGAGCTCCGAGTAGGGCTCGTCCGGGCCCGGGGCCAGGGCCTTCGTCGTCACCTCGTAGTGCTCGTCGCCGACCGTCATCGTCACGGAGCCGTCGCTCCACCTGTGGATTGCCGCGTTGCTCTGCAGCTTGTCGCCGCGCCTGCGGACGCGTACGTCGACCTTGGGCGTGTCTGCCTTGGCGTTCTCGATGTCCTCCACGGTCGGCTCGAACGTCGCGGGGTCGAAAATCGTGGGCACGAAGCGCACGAACTTGGGGACGCGAAGGGACCGGAGCTGGTGGGAGACACGTCAGCGTTTGTCGCGGCTAGGCGGGCGTCGCGTCCACTTACTCTTTGGTCCTTCGCCTTTGGGACGCGGTGACGTTGCACCTCAACGGCCTCAATCACCTTGGTACGATAGTCTGCTGCAGCTGTAGCGGCTTCTTCGTCTCTTGCTCCTCCCTCAGCGTCGTCTTGGTCGGATCCGGCGCGTTCGCTACCGGCGCGGCTGCGGTCGTCCTGGGCGTCGTCCGCGGGCTCGTCGCCGAAGAGGTCCTCCTCCTCCTCCTCATCCTCGGGGAGCTCGACCAATTCTTCCGAGTCAGACATAATTGCGATTGGATGTGGGCTGTAGTATTGGATTAAATCGAGGTGAAAGTAATGCAACGGGTTGAATGATTGATTGCGCGTGTCAGCGATGGTAGCTTCTTCGATCTGGGCGAAGACGAGGCTCGTAGAATGAATCCCTGCTCAGCAAAAATTTGACCCACTTCCGTAGGTGAATCGGGCTTTGTTGGTGGCTGGTGCTTGAGGTGAGGCTGAAATATGCTTAGTCAATAACTGGGAAAGGTACCTTCCATCCGCCTCCTCCACACCGACTCGTCAGTTCCGGACTCCGGAGACCAGAACGCCCGAAAGATGGAAGATCCTCGTTCCTGACGACACCACCCAAGAGGCAAGGTGGACAAGCCGGCTCGAACCGAGGCGGCAGGCTAAGGCGGGGGAAATTTGCAATGGCAATGGATCGCGTCGCTACTCCTTATTTTAGAGCAAAATTACTTCAATACCTACCCAGATGCGCCGTCCCTTCCGAGTCCCCAAGGTCGCGTCCGCCACACGAGGCTGAAAGGACCCCTTCTTTCCCACGCAGCACGCAGCGCGCAGCAGTGTGGCCGGCCCAATAGCGAAGGAGCAAAGGGGCCACCGCGACCCAAATGCCCCCAAGGCTGCGGAGGCTGAGGACCGTGCGCTCGCTTAATGTGACACTTCCAGTCTAGTGTCCCTCATGCTGCTACTCCTGTTTGGATGCAGGAGCGAACGTAGTCCGAAGAAGCTCACCTTCAAACCGCCCCTTTTCAGCTTAACCCTCCTTCTCCTTGCTTGATATCCGACCGACCGCCTTCCGATTATCAAACGGTCTGAATTTTGAACCAGCAGAGGCTGAGAAGCTATTCCCCCAGCCGCCCCTAATAGCCCTCCCCCCGCAAGGACAGAGAGAGAGAGGTTCGTGCCTGTCGGCCCAGCCATATAACCCCCCCTCCGCCTCCCCCTCACCGCGCGGTGTTTCCTCTACCATGTCGAACCTCTTCTCAGGAATGTGAGTTGCCAACCTTCTCTTCTTCGTCATCGATGCTTGCTTTGCTTTTTTTGCGTCACTTCTGGTTTGTTAACCCCCTCCCCCCATCTCCCACTGCCCTTTCCCTGCATCACAGACACCTCTCTCAGCCCAGCCAGGGAGGATGGTGTTGTGTCGTGTGTTGTGGCGGCTGCACAGCAGACAGCTGTGAGGTCAGTTCCTCGGCTAGTGCCGCAGCAGCAGCCCGCAGTGCAGCATTGCAGTTGCAGTCCGTTCGCCGTACTCGGTACATGCAAACGGCCCGGCCCCGAGACATGGGGTGCATCATTTTCTTTACACAATGGACGACAAAAGATTGGTGGTGATGAAGCAATTTGGACTTTGTTTCTTCAGCAGTGCCTTGTGTGGTTGCCAGTGCTTGCCACCTCAGGCTGCTTCAAAGGCCAGCCTGTCACCCGCACCTGCCTTCACGGGTTGGGCCGCAAGACTTGGGAACACCAACCCTAGATGAGTGTGACAAGACTGGGCACTCACTCTGAGCTCAATTCACTGGCTTGTCCAAAACCACAACTCATTCGCCACACATTTCGTTTTACAACCATCCACTGGAGGGGAGCACAAGGGCACAAAGCGAGCACCATGGCGCCAGGGACTTGACACCATCACCAGCGACTCAGTCAAGGGAAGGTGCGAAACACTCTGCCCGACAGTTATTCTCATCGTCGATGGACATCAAACACCACCAACAACAACTTGGAGTTGTGATGCCAACTCACAATGTGTCGAGCCCTATAGCTGCTCAAAGCTGGGTGTTGCCAGACAAGAGCTCCGTTCACCATCTGCCGACTGGGTCTGTTTGCATGAAACCCCCCTGGGCCCATCACCACGACGATGTACTCAACAATGGAGCTCTCCCGTTTCTGCACCTGTAGAGGCAGTTTCACGATTCTTTCACCACCTTCCAAGGCCAGCAGAGTCAAACCAGGACATCAAGAGCTGCCCCACTTAGTCAATGCCTCCCTCAGCTCGGCACCCTCGACAATTACGCCTCGGACACATCGAAACCATCCTCGAATTTCCTCCTGACAGGGCTGAAGCAGCATCCTTGCCTCTCGGGAGATGTCTCTCCACCTTACCCACTCAACACCCTCGTCACACGCAAACATCCTCATCTCGAGCCTCGTCGTTCCCGCAACTGGCCTCGTCCAGTGGTCCCAGTCTCAGACATCCCTAGACTGTCTACCAGCCCCTAGGACCCCATGCCACCCATACCACCCATGCCTTGTCTCAGCGAAACCCTCTCCACATGGCTGGAGAACGTTCTTGGGCGTGTCTATCTTCCGGTGGTGGGCTCAGTGGTCGCCGTCACCATCATTCTCGATTTTCTTATGTGCTTTGGACTGGTTCTGCTGCTTGTCACGTTGCTAATCAGACGCCGATGCAGAAACGCCCGCTTCCGGGGTAACTCTGCCAAACCGCCTGGACCGAACAAGTCTCCTACGTCTTCTACCGCCGGCCAGCAGCCTTCTTCGCCCACCGTTGCCCAGGCGCCCCAGTCGGCTGTCAAAGCCCCTAGCGTTCCGCCTCTTCCCAATTCTCCTTCTCTCGCTCAGACTATTGGCATGGACGACCAGGGTGGCTTGGCCACCGGCGACGATGTTCTCAACTCGTATCACCTGCCTCGGCCCATGCCCATCTGGCTCAACACCAACTATGGCAAGCACATCGTCAAGGGCAACTTCATGACCCTGAGCGCAAGGCCCAAGACGGTCGAGCAGGGCGAGTGGATTGCTCACCAAGGTACGCTCCTCTGTCTGTGGGAGTGATGGAGCCTCTGCTAACCCCGCCGCAGTCGTTGAGCATTACAGAAACCTGTGGAACTTTGTCCGCGTTCTCCACGAGAAGGAGGAGGATGGCACGACTAT
Source organism: Colletotrichum sojae (assembly GCA_014235955.1). Lineage (NCBI taxonomy): Eukaryota > Fungi > Ascomycota > Sordariomycetes > Glomerellales > Glomerellaceae > Colletotrichum > Colletotrichum sojae. The sequence goes on along the minus strand of WIGN01000195.1, from coordinate 6,583 downwards.
CTGCAACGCGACCACCTGCCCCAGGATGTCCGCAGGAGCGTAAGTAAAACGACGGCAGCTCGTGCTCAGCAATCTGACACCCCGCAGGAACCACTCCTTTACCTGGCTCAACAGCCGCCGTGAGCCCGTCGAGCTTCCTGCCGCCGAATACATGACTCTTATGCAGAGATGGATCTCGGGCAAGATTGACGACACCAATATCTTCCCGACCGACCCCTCGGGCGTCTCGTTTGCCCACAACCCGGCCATCACCACGACGCCGCTCTCCCAGCTCACCAGCGGCGAGCCCGACTGGATCGGCAAGCGCTCCGGATTCCCCCAGAACTTCATCGACGTCTGCCAGACCATCTTCCGCCAGATGTTCCGCGTCTACTCTCACCTCTACTGGGCCCACTTCGTCGAGCCCTTCTACCACCTGAACCTCGAGAAGTCCTTGAACTCGTGCTTCAGCCACTTCATCCTGACCGCCACGGCCCTCGACATGCTCAAGCCCCACGAGCTCGAGCCCATGCAGCCTCTGATCGACCTGTGGGCCGCCAACGGCACCTTCCCTCCCGAGTCCAAGGCGTACGAGTACGCCAACCTCCGGGCCGGCGAGCGCCTCATGCAGCTGGCGGGCATTTCCTAAATCATTGCGGCGGAGGACCTGCACGGGCAAAGCCGGGCGGCACTGGGTCGGAACCAAGTTTTGTGACTCTCGAGTCAAATACGCTTCTGAATATCGGGCATATATATATATATATATATATGCCTTGGTTCCTCCAAGTCGACCACGCCTAACGCACAGATTGAAGAAGCAAGACAGGTTCAGGACAACCACGACAAACGACACATACTTACACACGCATTGCATTTGCAGCAGCAGAGGGCTGCACTGTTGGAGTTTCGGATTTGCTACACGGCCAGGCAGGCAACGTCACAAAGCCACAAGAGTCTCAGACACACGCACGGAGAAGGAGGATGGTCCCGAGAGACGTGGCTCTCTTATTGGAGGATGGGGACGCAATGAGTCGTGGATTGAGAGACGTTAGACGAAGACTTTTTTTTTCTTATCATAGGCAAATCCAAACGTTGAAGAGAAGGCGGCAGCGAGGTGAAGTGTGTGATGTTTTCGAAGGTGCGATTAAGCGACGACCTCGCTGATCTTGTACTCCACCACGACCGGCTTTCCCTGCTCGACGATGAACCGCCCGGACCCGACGTAGACCTTGTTCTCGAGGTCTTTGAGGGAGTCGTGGCCCGACGAGAGCTTTACGTGCGTGACTGTCAATCGTCAGTCGCTGCATATTTGAAGAAACACAGGAAAGGAAAGGAGGAGGGTAGCTGACAAGCATCCCCAAAATCCGTAGTCTTAGCATCCGGCGCAGCGTTGAGAACCTTCCCCGCCGGCCCCGTCACGTCAACCACCCCCGTGTAGTCGAACCGCACAACGGCCTCGGTGTTCTTGTCGCAAAGCACGCTGGTGACCTCCAGCCGCGCACGGGCGCCGCCGGGGTCGAAGCGGAGAAAGTCCGAGCCGTGCCGGAACGCGGCGTCGAGGCGGAGCGGGTAGGACCCTTCGGAGACGATGCCGCCCTCGTTTTCGAGGAAGGAGGCGTGGACTTGGGTTTGCCCGTTGGCGAGGGCTCCGAGGGGGGAGACTGTGCCTAGGTGGACCTGCGATCCCCCCCGGGAGGCGGGGAATTTTGTTAGGAGATTTGAGGGTAGCTATTTGGGAAGGGAGGTTGGACGTACGCGCACGGTGAAGGCTGGGATTAGTTTGGGGAAGTTGAACATTTTCAACGGTCTTGGGGAGTTGGATATCGGGTTGCGACTAAGGATATGGCTGGCTCGATGTGATGGATCAAGGTTTGATGTCAGCGAAGTGGAATATATTGGAGTGTATGATGATGGGAGATGATGCCATCGCCGGCCTGAACCGGCTTACGCCATTGCTTACGGTTTCGTAGGACCCGAGGGAAGTTCTCCTCTTCCCCTCTTTTTCGTGTGATCTGCGCGCGTGGTGAGGGGTCGTCGGGACTAAGCTGGAGAAAAGATCGAGGTGCAGGTTGCATCATGCAGGTGAGACGCGGGACAAGCCCTCGGGAGAGGACGGATGATGGCTTAGCTGGTTTTTGACGTCCGGCAGGTCAGAATGCCTCTCTCTCTTCGTCGCCCGTCTGTCGATTCAGACCTCGTAGTTTACAGTTTTTCCATGGCTGATAGGATACCTGGAATAAACACCCTCTCAGGCCACCCTTTAAAAGGATCGCAAGTGAGCATGTACTCGGCCTTCTTTTCTCTAGACGACGAGCCCGCATTGCATTCCTTGAATGCTTCCACCGCACGCTCGATCTCCTGCTCCTGCTGCTGTGCCCTCGCGGACGTCACTTCCTCCGTCACATACCTAGATATATACTTGCCTACGTCTGTATTCATCCCCCTCCCGTTCATCCCTCATCGCCTTCGACGGCGTATTGCGTCCGCGATAAGATCTAGAGGACAGGCAAAGCGACATCTTGATATCGTGGCATGGGCGCGACCGAGGACGGGCAGATTCCAGAGTGAACTTCTTGAGGCTGAGGGCAAACTAAGCGCGCCTACAACAACAACAAGAGAAGTTTACAACACCTTCATGCCAGTGAGAGGTGGTAAAACCCTCGGGCGACTGCTGGCTTTGCTTTTATCACGTTAGGGTTGTTCAGAAATGTCTCTTTCCGTTCGTATTACTACGCTACTTGCGGAATAAACGCCCTCTCAGAGTACTTTAAAAGATCCTTAAGTAAGGGACAAGATACTCGTAGCAACACCTAAGAAATGTGTTTGGGGCCGTCTCCAAGCTGTGCTGATCAACGAGCACGCGACTTTGATTGGAGACAGTCTGGCGCAGAGGCGTGTCCGCGCAGACACAACTCCGTCTCCCGATCCCCTATGTCCGGCTTCATCGCCTCCGGCCGCGTATCGTATCCGCGATAAAACGTCCAAAATGAAGAGAGAAGAAGCTCTGAAGTCAAAAATCGAAGCTTCAACTCATCTACCGAGTCCCAGAGCAGGTACTATACTGCTATTTCGGGGCCACGTATAACCGTAAACAAAAAGCAATTGAGGACCGCTTCATTCCCTGTCTAGGCAAGAGGTGGGAAACGCCCCGGCGACGACTGGGCTTTCTTTTTGTGATGTGACATAGGTTTAGAACCGGCACTTTTTCATCGGCCGGCATTCGATTTGATCTCCTGTACGAAGTATTACCCTCATCAACCGTCCTTACTCGGAATAGACACCCTCTCGAGCCCCCCTTACAAGAACGATCGCAAGCAAGGGAATTTCTCCGACTTTTTCTTGTACACAATGTCGCTGGTGCTTGATTGCCTCGCGTCCTTGGCTCGTTTGAACTCGCGATCTATCGAGCATGCGCCGCCATCGCAGACAACTTGACTCACATCTAGTTGCTTAATAGATGTATTTAATCCCCCCTCGGCCCCTCATCGCCTCTGTCCGCGCATTACGCCCGCGATAAAAGTCCAAAAATGATAGAAGGCATACGTTGATAGGTCGGAGTATGCGCGTGGCCGAGGGGCGAACCCCCAGACTGATTGGTCTTACTGTCTGTCCCCGAACTTCGCCATCCAGTCGACGAGGAGATATAAGGGCACACCTCCGCTCGCTGCCCGCGCGCGGCTTGATGACCTGCTTCACTCTATCATGGAGCTTCTGCTAGCTTTTATAATGCCCGAGGGAGAGCAAAGATGCCCCGGATTCAAGACTGAATGGGAGAAAAGTGTTGCACTCGCTGGCACGATTGAATACTGGCACACGCCACTTAATACACCCAGCGATAGGACATAAAAGCATCGTCAGCACGTCGAGAGACTGAATCTCTTAGGGCAGGTAGTAACGGATGTAATCGATGCTTGACGCAGTTAATACGGATAAAAGAGCCCGGGGCATAGGAATCCTGCCACGAACCCGTTCAAGAACTCTTCTAACCTTCTACACTCACGACGATATTATATCATTCCGGCGGCCGTCACTGCTTGCTGTGTATTGCTTCCGCGATAACATCCAGACGATGAGAAGATCACCTGCAAATCGCACGACTTCCTCTGCCGTGCTACGACAAGCAAAAGCGCACTGGCGAGCTCTGCCAGCGCCAAAACAGCGGCGGCAAATCGTGCCACACGTGCCTGACGAGCAAAAGAAAGTGCGACTAGGACTCGTCCTTGTTTGCCTCGTCTGCCAAGCTCCACGCCGGTTGGCTCCAAAAGTTCTGAGAATGGCTGGCCGAGTACTGCTTTTATAGCAAATCGTGAGGGCGCCGTGCTGTAATAGCCACGATACCTGGGAACCCGTCGGCAGAATACACGCCGGGCAACTGCCTCCTGTTTTTACGTCTATTCCGTTAGAACGCCCAGGACTGAAACAGGTCAGCTTCGGACCGAGCAAGTGAGCAAACACAGCGACGGCACCGCCCGCAGTGGGACGTCCCGAACGACATGTCTCGGCACATCATCGGCACCCTCAGTGATCCTCAACCCCCTTTCGGCGCGGTATTTAGAATCAACAAATAGAAGCCTCCGTCTCGGAAAGACACTCATACCACCAAGAGTATCTTCCCGGGCCACAATCCCGTGGCGCGGGGTCGAAACCTTCCCGACGTCGCTGACTCTTGAATCCCACCGGTTCGCCCCCCCCCCCCCCCCCCCCCCCCCCCCCCCCCCCCCCCGGCACCCGCGAACGACATACCGGACACGCGTGACATTGGGTTTTTCGCGGGCACGGATACATGAGCAGTCTGTCTGACAGAAAAGGCTGGTATAATAAAAGCCAATGTCGACTTGATTCACGGGAGACGAAAGTCAACACACGGGAAGCACTACGTGGGGGGCAGAGAAACCCTCGCCGGTTGGGAAAGTAGTGATTTTCACGTCATTAGATACCTCCTCATCGAAATAAACAATATCAGACAGATCAACAATAAAACAAACCCGTCAAATGTCATCGGTGCATATTATATACTTCGAACTCGAACCCCGCGGCGTCCGGGGCGGGGAGACCAGGGAGGCCGTTAATATCAAAAAGTGCCATGCGAAGTATATTCACGAGACTCTAAAAATGCCACATCTCGAAAAGAAGATGTCGAAGACGGGCGAAGGTAAGAAGGATAAGTATCGGATACTGTGAAAGGTGTTCACACTTTTCCCACTCCCCCCCTCCTCCTCTCGACGAAAAACCGGGAGGAGGAGGAGGAGGAGGAGGAGGAGAAGGAAGAAGGTTTCTTCGAAAGAAGGAAAGAACATGCCGAGAAGAAGTTTGCGGCTTCCCACTTACACTCAAGCGCGCGGCAATCGAACGACGCAGTCAACTCAACTGGCCCGTCAATCCGAAGCATCCAAACTCAAGGACGCGCTGACAACGCGTCATCCCGTCCGAGCGAGGTATCCATCCCGCACCGAGTCATCCATCATGCCAGCCCGGCGATGTCAAATCGACATACCTCATCAACTTCAGGGTCCTCCCGCCAGTGCCGAGAACAACCACCATCGGCACCCGGATCCGAAGAAGCAGATAGCAGAGAGCTATAGAGCGTATCCGGGATGTAGATGTTCCGGCATGAACATCCGGATAACATCCTTCTTCCCCTTGAGCACAGCTGAACAAAACATCGTCACTGCTGCGGGGAGCAACTTCACCTGCAACGTCACCGGAATCATCAATTAACATGGGGGCAGCAACCCTCGATGAGTTCGAGGAAAGATAAACTTCCTCAGATTCTCAGATCAATGCCATCGCCACCTGGCGATATACGAGAACCTCCACCAAACGATCGAGATACGCACGCATCAGACGACAGTCCAAGACCCTATCGAAGAAACCTATGCTCGCAGATAGAACTCTCTCGACGCCGACTATAAAGCCGTCGCGCTACCTCACACATACCAATGACAAGAAAGTCGTCCAAGGGAAGACATATCCGAACTCGCGAAAACGATGAGCGTGTGCTCGGACAACCTTCTGCAGTCAAATCGGACGAAAACCCAAACTGCGAGGGTACCTACAGGTACTTGCCACAGCTTCCCCACGCCGCAGAGCCGTTCACGGACGATAGGGGTCGTGGCTGTCGTGCCATCAAGCTGGCACGGCTTCTCATCAGCTGCAACATCCAGGGGCAACCTCCACTGGTCCAGATGCAAGAGACCCCAAAATTAATCAACGATAACGGGAGATACAGCACCAGCCAGGCTACCCCGACAAGCTCCTCAGGACCTGACACATTGACAGACGCCGCCACGCGCCCCGAGCCCCGAGCTCTTAGTCACCAAAAACTCACTCACGACGAAACGACAGATGATCTCGGCGCAATGGAAACGCGTGCCGATCCGAGGTTGGACGCGTCCCGCGCTTACACGTGCTGCAGAGCTCGTGTCCGTGCTGGAGAGCTCATGTCCGTCCCGCCGAGGTCAAGGAGATGCGGTGTGAACTGATCCCTGGATGGCACCATCGTCTGCAGACGAGAGTGGCAAAATTGTTGGAGCTCTGGGAGCTCTCCCATTGACTCATGTTGGGGACCTCGAGCTTCCATCCGACTCCTTCGCGTGCCGCGCCA
>WIGN01000194.1:51751-77667 GCA_014235955.1 Colletotrichum sojae | reverse complement strand
GGAGCTACAATAACACCCAGACCAGCCAAGGAAAAGAAAGGCATGGTGGGCAGGGAAAGGGAGAAAGCAATGGCACAGATTGCCTTGCAACCGCAAAAGTTTGGCACGCGCGTCACGGGCGAAGGAAACATCCTCAGGGATTTATTTCATTCTAACTTAGTTTCACCCATCTTCGCCCGTGGGGGATATTTCTATTTGTTTGCTTTTTTTTTTTTTTCATCGAACTGGTCAAATCTGGGCAGCTATGGACAAGGCCTGCGCGAGCGCATGACTTCTGCTTCTTTGTTTACTGCGTCGGGAACTTTAGGATACCACAGACATAGAGAGCTTTGCTCGTAATGACCGACACGACGATACCAAAATTTTACTCCGACAATTCTTGTCTCGACCAACTTGTTCTCGTGTGTTTTTGACTTTTGCACTTGACTCGTGTTGATGCTCTATTGATGTGGCTGGCAATCGGAAATCCGAGAACGTCCCGTTGAAACGTGTGAGAGTGGTTCGCGCACCACGCGCGGGAGATCTTCAGGACGCATGCAGTAGGTAACTGCAGCAGATGGCTTCAATAGCTCCAAAGTCTATGCCGTGCCGGTGCCGAACACCAGAAAAAACACTCCACGCACACATGGCCATGAGCAATTACCGAGGAAAAAAGTAACAAAAAAATAGGATGGTGAGAAGACCAAATTAGAAAACCTCCCCAGGCGAGATGCGATTCGGTGCCCTTCTAATCAGCCAAGCTTCCAGCACCAAAAAGCTCCAAATCCAAATTACTGGGGCGGGCAGGTGGATCGCCGACCCCTTTTCTGATTTGGTGAGCTAATACACGGTGCAGAATCACCGTGTGGTAATGAGAAAAGCACTATGTGACGAGGCTTGTCTCGGTCCGTTGCCTCGTGGATTTGGGAACTTTCGCCCCGTGTGTTTGCTTTCCACCAGATTCGGTCGCAACCATCGCGCCAAAGCACCACGATAACCAACCCCCCCCGCACCACGACCGCGTCAGCCCGGCGAAAGCTTCGTAGCTCGGAGTCTCGTGTTCCCGGCAAAGCGGCAGCTTGTCCCGAACCGGCGCCCGTCTGTGCTGATCAGCTCTGGACGCAAAAATCTTGGAACTTGCGACTACGACGGCAACGATCGCGACGTCGACGACAGCTACCTAGCACCATCTCCACGACACCCACCCATTTTGTCTGCCCAGGCACGACACATCAACCGCCGCCATGTCGGTCCTTTTGGAGACGAGCTCCGGCGACATCGTCATTGACCTCCTGGTCGACTACGCCCCGAAGCTTTGCGAAAAGTAAGTTGGCAAGCCCGTCCGACCTGCCCTGAATGCTCTTGCTCAGCTAACCGCAAAGCTCGCCAGCTTCCTGAAGCTGTGCAAGATCAAGTACTACAACTTCTCGCCGATCCACTCCGTCCAGAAGAACTTCTCCTTCCAGACCGGCGACCCCCTCGGCCCCCTCTCCAAGGAGTCCGACGGCGGCACCTCGATATGGGGCCAGCTCACGGGCGACCCGAAGCAGAAGATGTTCCCGGCCTTCTTCCACCCGAAGCTCAGGCACCTCGAGCGCGGCACCGTGAGCATGGCCACCGCGCCCCTCGAGTCCGACCCGGACACCCGCGTCGCCGCGTCGCAGTTCATCATCACCCTGAGCGAAGACACGGACTTCCTCGACGGCAAGGCCGCCATCTTCGGCAAGGTCGTCGAGGGCTTTGACGTCCTCGAGAAGATCAACGAGGCCATCGTCGACGACAAGGGCCACCCCCTCATCGACATCCGCATCAAGCACACCATTGTCCTCGACGACCCCTACCCCGACCCGCCCGAGCTGCGGGAGCCCTCCGCCTCGCCTCCCCCGACCAAGGCCCAGCTGGACACCGTCCGCATCGCCGACGAGGCCGCGCTGCACGAGGATGACGACCTGGACGAGGAGGCGATCGAGAAGCGGCGGAGGGACAGGGAGGCGCGGGCCCAGGCTCTCACCCTGGAAATGATGGGTGATTTGCCGTTTGCCGAGGTCGCCCCTCCCGAGAACGTCCTGTTCGTTTGCAAGCTGAACCCCGTCACCACGGATGCCGATCTGGAGCTCATCTTTGGCCGCTTCGGCAAGATTCTGAGCTGCGAGGTCATCAGAGATGCCAAGACCGGCGACAGCCTGCAGTACGCCTTCATCGAGTACGCCGACAAGACCTCCTGCGAGGCTGCCTACTTCAAGATGCAGGACGTCCTCATCGACGACCGCCGCATCCACGTCGACTTCTCGCAGAGCGTCAGCAAGCTCAGCCAGGTCTGGAGAGACGACACCAACAAGAAGCGGAAGAGGCACGCCAACAGGGGCGGATGGGGCGGCGTCGACGAGCTCGAGAAGAGACGGCAGTACCGCGACGAGGACGACCGCAGGGGCGACAACTACGACCTCGTCTACGGGGACGAGGAGATGAAGGGCCGCGCCGAGCGCGACAGGGACCGCCGGCCTGAGCCGGCAAGGGAGGCGGACCAGAGCAGAGATCGTCCCGGGCCAGACAGAGAACGGCGACGCAGTCGAAGCCCCGGCGGGCGGCCTAGGGACAGGGACAGGGACAGGGACAGGGATAGGAATAGGGACAGGGACAGGAGAGGCGGAGACCGAGATCGGTATCGATCCGACGACCGGGGTGGCGGACGACGGTACGATCGCGACGACCGGGACTCGGGTCGCAGAGACCGCAGAGATTACGATGATCGGAATCGAGGCGGAGATCGCCACGGAGACAGACGAAGATAGCAGCGTTGTCGCAAAAGCAGGCACCGCATCATTCCTCACTACCTTTTTTCTTCGTCCCGGACAACACCACCGCCACCACAAGAGAATCAGAGCAGAAGCAGAGCAGCAGTAATACCCATGGGAAGTCCGCCGTCGCCCCCTCCAGCTCGCAAGCAGGGCGGCGGGTCGACGACGCAACAGATGTAGACCACCAAAGAAAAAAGTACCTTGCCTTTCCGATTTGACGCCAACGTTGCCACTGCCGCCCGCGTAAGGCTCGTGTTTCATGAAAAGAATAACAAAAATCTCGTTGACCTGTCGCCGGTGCGATGGCGGCCACGGGAGCCCGCACGCAAGCATCTATCTCGTCGCACTCTCCCGCAGGAGTCCGGATGTGTGGGGGGGATGAGCAGAGGGAAGAGGCATGAATTCGAGGTGGAGAATGAAATCGCGACGACCATGGACCATTGGGCGTTTTTTTCCCACCTCCTCACGTCGTACATGGCGAAGAAGAGGCCAGCTCCAAGCAAGGCAGTGTCTCACATATTCGCCGTTACAAACATCCCTGAATGGGCTTTTTTTTCCCCTTCCCCCCACCACCACCACCACCTCTAGAGGTGTCTACACTCTCCGGGGGACCTTGCTCGACTTGCATCAGAGAGATGCAGGTAAGCGTTCGGAACGCAATCCCCGCGGCGAGGAGGTGGGGATCGCTGCGCACATCAGCGTGGCCCCGCGGAAGGGACAGGCTACATTAGCCCGGCGGCCCTGTCGTTGCCGTTTGTATGAGAGCTGTCATCTGTCAGTTGTCATAATCTGTAAGGTGCGTTGCAGCTTCTCTTGTCCGCCCTAGAGGGACCGCGACGACGACGACGGCGACCACGAGCACGACCCCCTTGGCGGCGGGCATCTGGATGGACGATGGGCCTGTCCTCCCCGGGGGTGAGGGAGGCATATGCGTGCGACAACGGCTTCGGCCTGTCAGAGCAATCTCCGGTCACATCCTCCAGGTTTTTTTTTCCTTCGTTTTTCAGCCGGCCCACATGGGAGGGTTCGATTCCCAGGTTTCTTTCGGGTTGAAATTTGTGATGGCTCTCTTGGTCTTTTTTTAAAAAGTTGGTTGGGGGGGCCTTTTCGTCACTTGCATCCGACAACGACCGATCCTTTTATCGTGGGGGAGGGGACGGGAGGGAATCCATACTCTTTTTTTTTCCTCCTTCGCTTCTTTTCACCTTACCAGCTGCAACCCCCGTAGCCTCGAGTTAGGTCTTGCAGGCCCCTCCCTCCTCTCCCTGGCAAACCCCCCCCCCCCCCCCCCCCCCCCCCCCCCTCCCCGGCCGTCTCCAGTGGCATCGGTCGTTTGACGTCGCACAGGATGATGAAAGTGACAGCATGTCGAGTCCCTCTGCAGAAAAGAGAGCTGCAAAATACCTTACGTACTCTTGCACGGCCCAAGCAGGCACTGTCGATGGCCCTGTGTAACGGGCGTCTCGCTCAGTTAGTTAGAGACATGAGCTCGTGAGTCGTGTTACTCTTCGGGCTTCGCTTCGTCGGGGTGATGTATGAAAGCTCCGGAGAAGGCCGGGAGGCAGACCGACTGACAATCATTTCCTTATGTCCGAGGGCGCTTTTCAGTCTAAGGGGAGCCCAACGATAACCTTTTCCTCAAGTTGGTTCGTTATCTCGAAAGCCAAGCATCCTGGACGCGTATCGGAGGTTCTAGATCCCGGGTCCGGCAGACACTCATCGTCCGACGGATAGTGGAGGCAGCCGGATCGGCTCGTACTCTGCGCCTCGTTTTTTTGGTGCCTGACCTGGTGGCTTTTTTTGACCTTGTCTGTTCTCTTGCTTCGCCTTGCCCTGGAACTGGACTGGGCTGGACTGGACGGGGGCCTTATTCCCATCTGGCTATGCCCCCTGGCACGGCCGCTCCTCGTTATGGCCCGTCAGATGACATTGTGTTCCTGGGAGCTGGTCCAATCGCTTAGGTCTCTTGTGTATGGTTGCAACGGGTAGCTGCACGAAGGGGGGGACCGCCGGCTCCGGGGGCCCACGGTTTGACACAAGGGGAAGAAAGAAGGCGGAGGAGGGGAAAAAGAGAGAGAGAGAGAGATGCAACAGACCGAGATGGCTGGCGAAAATTTCCGCCGCGGCAGACGTCGAGCCATGTGGGCTTGCTGCCCGCTGCCTCCCGTCCGTCAAGAAGGGGGGGCGGCCGGCCCAGGCACGCAGCGAGAGAGAGAGAAAAATCCCCCGGTATGGGGTGGGAGGGGCAGCACAGCAGTGCGAGGTCTGCAAAAAAGGTTGCGAGGTTGCAAAAGGGAGAGAGGATCTGCAATGCCACAGAGCCTGATCGTCTTCGAAACGTTCGTCTTCTCTCTCTCTCTCTCTACTCAACCCCTCTCCTCTTACAAGTCTCTATAGACTGGGCCACCTCCGTGCATGATTATCAGGTTCTGACGCTGTGCCACGCCGGCCAGCAGGCACCGCTCAGTCGACTTTTCGATACGAACTGCCCACCTTGATACGCAAATTACAGCGAGCTCTGGCGTGTGTTGGGGATTTTTGCGCCGCGGCCTCGCGTTCATGTTTACGGAGATGCTTTTCTTTGGCTCACCGGTGAGACTTGGGACTGTGCGTGGCGGGTTGGTTCGAAAATTTTGTTCTCGACATGGGGCACGAGGAGAAGCGAGGCACAAACACTGTCTCATCTGCCGCGCGCGTTTGCTTGCTGAAGAAAATTGTCTGGAGCATTAAGCTCATTGGGACGGGGGTTACGGTGGGAAGCACACACACATGTCTCGGTTCTCGAGATAATGGGACGATATCGAAGAGGGCGATTATTTTCGCGCCTCGCACTCGCTTTCTCGCACGTCGTGAGACGAGGAGAAGCGGGATATCAAATCTCGAGAGCCCATTATCTGTGCTGCATGGAACAAGGGCCTCTCTAATTCCAGTCCGGCCCCCAAACGCTGACCTCGTGGGAGCCTCCACACGGAGCGGGAACGACCACGCCTTGGATGGTCGTTGCGGGCGCCCCGGGGATCGATGCCAGGAAACAACACCACATGGTCCGACCGTTCGGGGGGCCTCGAACGGGGGGTGATGGCGGCAATCTCCTTTCACGTTGTCTCCCCCGGGGTTCAGGAGGGACGAGGACGATGGACATTCCCTGCTTCTCCTCCACTGTTTTCCCGAGGAGTCGACGCCAGTCTGGAGTAGTCCGGAAGGGCTCAGTTAAGCTCCTGCAGGGCCATTATCCACCTTGTCTCTCTCTTTTTACCCCTGATCCAGATGCGCGAGATATCGGACGGACGAGGTAGCATTGCATCACGCCCCTTTCTCGTTTAAGCTCTTGGAAGGAAGAGAGAGACAAAAGTTGGATTTGCTGACCGCTTCCGGGGACGCAGGCTTTCTGCGGGGAGGGGACGCACTGTGATGGGGGAGGAAGAAGGAAGAAGATGCTTGCAAGCTTCGGTTCCTGTCAACGTTGACGGGATGGATGGATGGGTGGATTCTAGGTATGGGTATGGGTATGGGGGATGGGCGCGGCACCGTCCGGATTAAGCTACATCTCAACGGCAACGCAGAAAAGAGGGAGCCACTCACACGGAGAGAGTGTTACATGTAAGTGTGTATGTGTGTGTGAGGCACATACAACAGAGACAGCTCGCGCTCCCATTTTCTACGTGCCTGTCTCTCTCAGCCCGCGCCCGTTTGCTGCTATTCTTATCACCCCCCCCGCCGGGCGCGTGTGTGTCGTGCATTTGAGTTGCCCTCCCTCCCGCTGTCTCTTTTTATTCGAGAGCGAAGGGGGGGGGAAAGGCAGGCCCCGCCTGCGGGCGCCGATCGGGATGGTTGAGGACCCGACCAACGGGAAGCTCAAGTCCAGCTCGCCTTGGACCATCTTTCATTCATTCAAACGAGAACATTGCGGGTTGGAATGAGATACAGCGTTTGCCACGATTGGCTGGTGGGGCAAGATGTGAGAGAGGGCTGGCTGGTAAGGGTCTCCCTCTCTGCACCACTTTTTCGCTTCTTCTAGTTCTTCTTTTTTGCTTTTTTCTCTCTTCTGTTCAAAAGCCAAGTGGCTAAGGCAGGAGGGGAATAGTACGGGCTGGCCCTGAGCTTCTGCGGCCTGGGCCGGGGCCCCATTGCATGCAGCTGACAGCAAACACACAAATGTATCTGCCGATGCTCATCATCTTGCCTGCCCTGTCTTGTCTGTCGGTCTGGCGCCCCCGGCTGTATGATTTCAACACTATGCTGCCATGCCAGCTGTCCGTCTCTCTCTCCCCCCCGGCTCCCCCCCGCCCCCTGAAAGGGTTTGTCTGATGTAGAGGAGGGGAGGGGAGATCCTCGCTGCCATCGCGGGAGCTGCCGGCTGGCAAGCCCGTTACATACAACGCTGCGCTGTCTGTCTGCTTGCTTGCTTCGCTTTGATGCAAGCGACGGTGGTCCTTCTTCGGGGGTCGGCGGCTCAATTTCCCCTGGAGCTTCGTCTCCCCGGTTATCCATCTACATAATGGGTGCGGTGTGTGTGTACCTTTCACCGTGCTTGTATGTTTGGGCGAACGAACGGAGGAGAGAGAGGCGAGATACATTTCGCATCTTCAGCGGCAAGCAAGCAAGCAGCGTGTGTTTTTCTTTTCTTCAGCGATTGGATGTGTGGATCAGTGTTACTTGACGCAGAGCTTGTGCCTTTTGATGCTCTTTGCTCCCTCTCTCTCGTTCGCTTTCCTCTGATCTGTCCGTTCGTTCATCGATCCATTCTGTCGATGTCGGCCGATTTGCGCTCTCGTCTCGGCTCTTTCTACCCCCCCCCTGTGTGTCCGCTACGTAGCAGCAGCAACGAGATGCCTAGATTCAGAGGCAGAGAGAGAGATGATGGCAAGTTACTTTGCATGGTCGCACAACCCAAACCGACTCACGAGCACCGAGCACGGCGGCTCCCCCAAGCAACGACCCATCACAAGCGCATCTCCCCAATCGACGAAACGGGGGTTGGCGGGCCTTGCGTCACGTAACAGGACACTTCTTCTGCATATCTTTCTGTGATTCTGTCATGTTTCTTCTGCATTTCGCTTTTTTTTTCTTCTCAACTTCTCCTCTCCTCCTTCTCTCATATATATGGGCTCCATCGGCAAGCCGGGAAGTGGGCATATTCTGACCGAAGACACGCCCCCTATCTCCACACAATGTAAAAAAACGTCACAGAAATAACAACAGCGGTGAGTATACCATGCTGTTCAATGATGCATCGTGAGACGGTCGGACAATCAGAAGAGGGTTTGCCTTTTCCCTGACCTTGCCTGGCCTCTTCTTTTTCTTTCCCCCCACCCCCGGACCCGCCCGTCCCTCCTCCACTTTCGAGTGGGACCGAGAACGTTGCCGTTTTGCCCTACTACAACGACGAACGACGAACGAGGTCTGGAGGAAAGCGAGGACGTGTTGGTTTGTTTGCTTTCTCCAAGGCCCGAGCGGCTCTTTTTCCTTCTTCTTTTGTTATTCTTTCCTGTCATCTTCGAGGAAAGGTGACGATGCGTTCTACATGTCCATTTCGGGATGAAGAATTACTTGAAGCAGAAGACGCCGTTGGGCCTTGTGTTCCCCGTCCGCTTCGCCCCGATCTATCCCTCGTTGACGATTCGTCGTTGAGCATGGTGGACAAAGGTCAACAGACAGCCTGGCCTCATAATACATGTACGCTTCTCTATGGTTTGTGGGATAGCAACCGCCCCCCCACGTTGGACCAATCCGTGGACGGCTCGTCGTCGGACGGACTCGCAACCGGGGCTCGGTTTGTTACGACCTTTTCTATCTTTGCGAGCTCGGCAGTTCTTCAGCGAGCCAGCGAGGGGGTGGACGTGTGCATGGTACGCTGTGGGGGGTTGGAGTTTTCTGTCACATCATGTCGTCGACGACCTCGTCTGATACTGTGATGTCTGCCTATGACATGTCTCGTCTCAAGCGTTTAATATGAGTTGGTGGCGATAGACGAGGCCCAGTCTCCTGTTTCTTCCCGTGTATATTCCTGCCTAACCGGGCAATATTCGAGGGGCCGTCTCATTGGCCGAGGCTGGGAGGCTTCAAAGTACGGCTGAGATGAGATTGACGTGCGAGAGACATCGAGGATGACTGGTCTAAGACCTCCCCCTCCTCTCTCTTCTCTATCTGCCTGGTGGTGTCTCCAAATATCCACCCACACTCATTAGCAGCCGCAAGGCACGGGTGTGGTGGATTTTCTCACGTATTCCCGGGAGAGGGCTAGTTTAGATTGAGCCCAAGAACGAACGACCAACCCCAGACCGACCAATTCCAAGAAAACAAAAAAAAGGTCCAAGATATGGTACAGATCGCCCGGTTGCTGCTGAGCCCTACAGATCTTTACGCTACGCTACCCCTGGACCCCTGCTCAGCCCGTTCGCCCTCCCTCTCTCTTCTCTCCGCCCCTCCATTTTCTTATTTTCCCTGCTGCTGCTCTCATTCGTTTGCTCTTGTCTCTTTCTACAGTAAAATGGGCAGACATCTACAGTGGGCGACCAGGGGGGCGCAGGGGGTGGGTTTCGTTCTCCCCTCCCCCCCCTTCTGCACACCCCTACAACGCCTGTTTGGCGTCAGGAGCCGGGCCTTGGATGCCTGTCTTCCTGCAGGCTGCCGGGAGTGCTACCTTGGCGCGCACATGGGTTGCGTCTTCTGCAGTGGAAGGGGAAGAAAAAGAAAAAAAGAGAGAGAGATGCCAACCACCACGTCGTCCCAATCGATTTCTCTGTGTTTTCTCCACTGTCTACGAGGGGGGGAACACTGAGATGGCCGCACCCACCCACCCCCCACCTCCGCCCAACGTTGTATAGCAGCAGCTTGAACCCCATCCAATGACACCTGTCGTGTCTCCATGGGGGGGGAGAGTGAGGGAGGGAGGGAAGCCGGCGCGAGCCAACGTTGACGAGGGGGGTGTGGGTTTTGGGACCTACGGCAACGCATGGCAGGGGTGTTGTGGGCGTCCCGCCGATTGCGAGTGTGATGCGAAAAAGCTGGAGTGACTTGTCGCAATCTCCTTCCAAATACGCAATGATATCGAGATAGGTAAAGATGTGTGTGTATCTTGTTATGATGAGAGGAGGAGCGAGCAGCAGGAAGAGGGGTGGGGAGGAGCCCAGATGCCGAACTGCAAACACTCTCGCACGCCAACCACATTGGATACATACACAAGCGGAGTAGTAGCAGCAGCAGTGCCAGTAGCAAAAGCAGTAACAGCAACAGCAGCGATGGTAACGTCAATCCGTCAACGCGATCGAATCAACAGACGGGAGCGGCCGTGACAAGGGGTTTGACAGTATAACATCGATCCCGGCTGCAGCTGCTTTTCTTCACTTCTCTTCTGGATCTGACGCCTCGTTTCTTCTTCTCTCTCCTCACTGCCCTATCCTTTTTCTATTCTCATCTACGCTTCATCTGCCCAAACACTCACACTCGCACACGCACGACTTACACACGCCCCTCCTCCTCCTCTCGTGTGGAACGGAACATCGACAAGCAGGTCTCGACCTTGTTTTCTGCTCTGGGGGCCCTGCGAAATCTTGAAGACTGGAACAACATATCTTGTTTCTTTAAAACATCCACGTCTGACAAGGAGGCGTTATTCGACATCCTCTCCTTCCCTCTCCCTTCCCCGACTACTTTTCCTCCTCCTACCTATCGCAATCAGAAACACCCTTTCTTCTTCCTCTTCACGAGAGAGACCAGGGATCCGGTCAGCCCAGGAAGTGAACCCCTTCCACCCCTCCTCTCCTTCATCTACCGCTGAAACGAGACCGCTTCCACGACATTTCTCGACATCGTCATCGCCCAAGGTCACGCACCACGTCCTTGCTGCTGTCTCGAGGGTCCGGAGGGAAAGGATTCGACCAACACGGGGTCTAGTCCTCGCTTCCTGTAACAACCATCCTCGTCAGGCGGCTCTTGCCTCCTCAAGTCGTTCACTCCATCTCGCCTCCTCTCACCTTGTCTGCAAGCCACCCCCTACCTCCCACCTCCTCTGTCACCTGTAGATCCCTGGCCCACGCAGCCAGCCCGCACACGCACACAAAAGAGCAAGCCGTACCGAAACAATGGTCAGCCCGACTTGCTACCCCGACGGAAGACGATATAGCCGCGTCGACGCACCCTACGTCTACCCGGAACGACAGCAGCGATACTCGAGCACGTCCGAAACGCGAACATCGACAATGACTGAACGAGAGCCCGAGACCGACACGCCGCCCCGCAAGCGCATTGCCGTTGCTGTGAGTCTTGAACCTTCTTCTACTTTGATGTTTCTTTCTTTTCTTCGCCCTTGTTCTGGTCCTTGCCGGTCTATGGACAGGCATGTTGGAGGAGGGCACACGAGAGAAGGGAGCTTGCATTTCTGGGAGACAAGAAGAAAAAGAAAGATCTGACAGATCGACAGTGCGGCCGTTGCCGAAAGCGTAAGATTCGTTGCAGCGGAGACGCGGGCAACGGACTGCCCTGCCAGAACTGCAAAGCTGCTGGTGCAGACAACTGCATGTTCCTCCGTGTAAGTGACCATCTTCCCTATCCCATTTATGCCGTTTCCCCGCGGATGGGGTGACTTGATGCTGAACTCGGTCCAAAGGTCGCCTCAACAGAAGCTCCATGGGTTCAGCCCTCTGACGCGTCTTTCGGCTACGATCTCAAGGTCGCGAGGGCCTACCAGAGCCAACTGGCCTCCCCCTTGACGACCTCCCCACCTCACTACGGCTCTGAGATCCATGATGGCCTCCCGAGGCACGGCGGATACCCACCCACGTCGGCCGGATACTCGTACGGCTCTGGAAAGTACTACTCCTCGTGGACCGCCGCATCGGCCCCCGCCTACGCAGCCGACGACGGCACCGGCGTCGACTACTCGGCCATGGGATACCCGTACCCCTACCACAGCCAGGACCCGACGTACCTCTATCGCATGACCGCCACTGCGAAGCCTGCTCCCGCCCCGGCGGACCTGTACGTCAACACGGACGGCACGGGATACGGTTACGGCAGCGCCGGCGGCGCCCTCGTCCACCGCGCCGCCCCCGGCCCCGGCCCCGCCTCGGTCTCCCCACAGGAGGCGCCCAACTTCTCCCTCTCCACCGTCGCCGCTTCGCTGCCTCACGCAGGCGGCGGCGGTGACCGCCTTCTCCCCAACCCATCCCGGCTACCGGGAACCACCAACGTCCTCGCCTACCGCGCTGACACATCCTACGCGCCCTCGTCCAAGTCCTCCGGCGGCCCGGGCTCCTCCGGCACGTCCCCGACGAGCGCCGTCTCTGACAGCTACGAGACCTCCCCCTACCCCGCGCCCTCGCACACCCTCCCGTCCATGACGCACATGCACCAGCACCACCGTCTCTCCGGCGCCGGCGACGCAGGGTACCCGCCGTCAACGGCCAGCAGCGGCGACTCCATCTTCAGCGCGTCCGAGGCGAGCCTGCGCGCACACGGCTCCAGCTCGGACCTGAGCTACAAGTACACCACGGAAGGCTCCTCCAGCGGCTCCTCATCCGGCGGACGCCGGAGCAGCGGCGAGACGTCCTCGTCCGCGGGGTCGCTGGCCAACGGGCAGGCGTACACCGTCACCACGCCCTCGTCGAGCATGTACGCCGCGGCGGCCGCCGCGAGGCACCAGCACCACCACGTGGGGGCGTACATGATCTCGGAGGACGTGGGCCCCGAGCATCACCACCACCACCATCACGCGGGCCGGCGGCCCGCTGGCAGCTTGTCTGCCTCCTGAATTTCCAACTCCTTAACCAAAAGGCCCCTTTCGATTTCCAGCCGGAGATTCAGCTCAAGGGGGATTTTGCAGAATAATGGTGCGCAAAATACCATTCACGAGAGAGAGACTTCAAGACAATCAAGCATCTCTTGTGCTTTTTGCCGGGGGGAGGGGGCTCCCTCTCCTCGCGCCACGCGCGCACCGAAACAGACAAAAACCCGCCCTCTGATTTGGAATCTTTTTTCATTGCTTGCACGAATATCATTCGTTCGAATTTTGTTGCATTTTTTTTCTCCTCGCATTACTTCTACTTCTGCATCTTTTTATGCGCCTCGGACCATTGTTCTCTCTCGACCTGCATTCAGCCAGTCAAGCCAACCAATCCAACCGCCTCCTCGAAAACGACTACGATACGACACGACTACTCGAGATGTCGACAAAAGGGGGGGATCTGACTCCTTCCAGCAAGTATGGCGTCTCTTTCCCGACCCTCCACACTTCCAGAGATACGGGACGAGGGAGGCTTTTTCGTGGCGTCCTGGTTCTTCTTGGGAGATATGCACTCCTGACACAGCTGGCGTTCGGACTTTTGGCCGTCATCCAACCGGACGATCCTCCGGGGCGACCGGTGTGCGTGTCAGCTATACATCGCGCATGCACCTACGGACTCGGGATCTCACGCCTGCGGTAACTCGGTGTGTGCCTGAGCCCGCGTCGTCCTTGCCCCTCTCCACCTCCCTCGACGATGAGAGAGGTTACGGTTTCTGGAGATGACGACCCGCTCGCGCCGCCGGCTTGCAGATTTGCGAGACTATTTCGGAACTTTCTCGAGAGAGATGGAGGCTGAACGTCATCTGTCTCGAGGAATCCCGCGGCATGGGAACAGGGGGGGGGGGGGGGGGGGTTCACGAGAAAGAAACACAAACGCCACCATGATGGTTCCCCCCCTTTGACCGAGGGACCGGATAAGACAGGTCTGCTCTGCTTTTTCCCCTTTTCGACACTGTGTGGTTACTTCCCCCGAACCCAACGCTCTGGGATAGAGGGGGGGGAGGGAGGGGGGAGGGGAGATGCAAGGGGCTGGACCACCTTGTGCATCTCGTCTCGTTCCTCAGCCCATCAGGCTGGGAGAAAAAAAGAGAGCAGCATCATGCAGTGTCTAGTTGGGACTCGGGCTGCTTGGAGAGAGGTGGGAAAGCCCAGAACCAAAATGCGTGTGTGGCTTGCAACCCTCCTCTCTCTTTCTTTCCCCCCCAAACCCCGGAGGACCTCATGCGGCTACCCGACCCGGCGCGCCCGCCCCAAAAACCGACGACGTTCCCCAGTCCCGTCCCGTTCCCGCCCTCCATCTTTTTTTCTCCCGGAGAGCAACCAACAAACAATGTGCCGGTCGAAAAGCCCCTCCTTTTGTGTTCCCCCAGAACGGCCTGCGAAGCACAGCCCCTCCCCCTTCCCCCTCCTGTTTACTCGAGTTTTCCGACGCGGGTGTCTTGGTAAAAGGCAGGAGAGACAGGTGTCAGCCAGGGGTCCCGGCCCAGGCACGAAGCCGCCTTCCACACCTCTTTCTTCACCAATCCCCGTTTCCAAAGACACACACACACACCCATGTCGTCACTTGACGTTCTCTATCTTTGGAAAACAGGGAACCAGGGGGGAGAGAGAGAAGGGGGGGGGGGGTTTGTTGGTCGTCGAATTTCGCTTCTCTTTTCCCCTTTCTCACCAACGACATCTTCCTTTTTGATTTTTACCAAAACAGCACACGCACGCACACACCCACCCTCCATCTTTTGAATATCGTTTCAAAGTTGATGGGCGAGGGCTGGGCTCGCATCAGGGAATAACGGAATAAGAGTTGGAACATCATCATTGGGCGGGATCCGAAAAGTTATTGCCTTTTTCTTCCATCTCTCTTTGCCCGCGGTCACGGCGGGGCGGGTTTTGGTTCCTCGTTTTACGAGGTTTTTTGCCCACCGCCACCCATCGCCATTCCTTTCATTGTTGGTTCTCCCCGTTCCTGGGGGTCTGTAGGAAGAGTCTGCATGTCTGCGTGTTGTTTCTTCCAATGATTTCGTGTTTGTCTATGGGTATTCCTAGGGCATGGGGGTTTTCCATCTTGCGTGTAATACTTTCTCTTCCGGGCAACGCCAAGTGATGTGCCCGGGTTTACGAAGAGACATCCCCGCCTTCCCATCGACCTGGGAGGGGGAGGCTGGGGGAAAGGAGGAAGGAACAACGGAACGGGTCCAAAACCGGTGATACAGAAAAGAAAGGCAACATTGGTTATTCTTTTCATCTTGATTATCGAAGGTATTTGGGGGCGAACAACATTAACAAACCACGCGCGCACGATACCAAGAGACGGAGTGGGGGAAACGGAAAAAGACGGATTAGCGATAATCTGTGTTGGAGTCGTTTTATTTCTACCTTTTCTCATCTTTTTTCCCCATTTCAACCTTGTACCAATGGCGTTGGGTCATGACAAGTATGTTCTTTTTTTTGACGGTTTTCCCTTGCCCCCAATCATTGGAGGACATAGGGAGTGAGCATCTTTTATCACAGACAGACAGACAGATGAGCTGCTTCTGCTGCTGCTGTCTTTAGTTCATGGGCCCGAGATTTTCGGGTGCCCCAGTATTTGTTTCTCTCCTTTCATGCACCCCGAGGCCATGGGCCTGTTTTAGCCTTAATAATATGGCCCGGGGGATTCTTCAGCAACGGGGACTATCTGAGGGGAGCGCGCGGTTGCAGGATTGAAGAGTTCAGATTGCAGATGTTCAGAGGGGAGAATGGGAAAAAAAGGCCCGCTTGAGATAGAGCTCGGCATTCATGTATCAGATAGTCCCCCGACTGGGATCGGGCGTTTTGCCTTGCGTGGAGGGCAAGAATCGAAATAATTTTCAAATCATCTCTCGTAAATGTGTATACTTGTGCGTGTGTGCTATTGCGTGTGTTTCCCTTTTTTCTCCGGCCAAAAGGGTTGGTAAACATGATACTGGGGTATGAATTACTGTTCCACTGAAAAGAATGTGGAAGATGGAAATGTGCATGCGTGTGCGTGCGTGTACGGCATCCCGCTAACTTTTACAACTTCTCCGCCACGTCGTCGATCTCACAAAACGCCTTGAAGGTGATGAACTCCTCGTCGTCCTCGCCCTCGGACTGCAGCACCAGCTCCGCCGTCGACCCCACGAAGAAGACGTTGCCCTCGCTGATCTTGTGCACCGTCGGGCCGACGGCGATGGTGCCCCTGCCCGACGTGCATATGATGATGCTGGGGCCCTCGAGGGGCTCGAAGGTGGCCTTGGAGCCATAGCCCTTGAGAAGGGAGCGGACGACGCTGAACTCGTCGATGGGCGGGTCGTACAGGATGACGGCAGAACCAGAACTGTAGGCGGCGCGGTTGAGGGTGGCGTAGGGGTACTCGGAGGGCGACATCTTCTGCTCGTCGATGGGGGCGTAGTTGTAGGTGAGCATGTCGACGAGGGTGGGGACGTCCTTGAACTTGGGGGTGAAGCCGGCGCGGACGACGTTGTCCGAGGCGGCCATGCACTCGATGATGTCGCCCGAGAGGTAGGCGTGGATGTCGTCGGCGCGGAGGAACATGGCCTCGCCGGGCTCCATGCGGACGAAGTTGAGGAAGAAGAGGACGAAGAGGCCAATGTCGGCGCCGAACTCTGCGTGGTTGCGGGTTATGAGCTCCGCGAGGGTCGCGCCGTCGCTGGGTCCCGCGCCGCCGCCGGCGAAGTTGTCGCCTTCCGACTTGGCCAGCGAGACGAGGCGCTCCGCCTCCCTCTCGATCTCCTCGGTCGTGGCGGACAGCAGGGAGGCGAAGATGTGCTGCAGGGCGGTCTTGTTCCGCTTCTTGGTCTCTGCAGACTCGGTCTCCTCGTCGCCCTTTACCGTGTTGATGAACTCGTCGGCCTTATCCTCTTTCACGAGGCTCTTGAGCGGAGGGATCGTGGAGAGGAAGTGGGAGATCTCGGCGAGTGGTCGGAAGCCGCAGAGACCCTCGAAGGGGGTGATGGCGATGGCCATCTCTGGCTTGTGGTTGTCATCTGGGTAGTTCTTTGGGTCGCGGGCGTGCAGCTGCTCGGCGAGCTTCTTGTTGGGGTGGGCTTGGATGGAAAGGGCCTTGTTGATGGAGAGGACCTTGAAGAGGAAAGGGAGCTTTGAGCCGTATCTCGAGGCGACGGGTGCGGAGAGGAGTTGCTGGTTGTCTTGTACGAGCTCGAGCAGGGTACGGCCGGACTGGAGGTCTTTTGAGGGGTTCGAGGGATGGGTGCCCATCCAGAGCTGAATAGCGTGTTAGTGGGCAGTTGCTTTCTTAGGAGGAATCCAAAGGTCTCACCTCTGCGTAGGGCTTGTCGGACTGGATGGTGAAGCCCTCAGCTGGTGTCGTGGCCGCAAAGCGCGCAGCGGCTGACGCTTCTCCCTTCTTTCCCCATTCGTACGAGTTGACTCCGCATTGGAGCTTCAGCAGAGGGACCTGGAGAACCATTTTGGGAGACGAGGCCGCGAACAGCTCGAGAATAAAGACGAATCGATAAGCAATGGAATAGCAGCGGTGTCCAAACGATGCGACGTGGTGGTGTCGTGGCTTTAAGGCTGCGAAATGGTGCTGATTCACCCCACCATCAATTTGACGTCAGGGAGGGTTCGCGGGAGCTTCGTAAGTTCGGGTACCTTAGGGGACATGGAGGGCCGAAGACCCCGCAACAAGACGATCTGGACCCCAACAGCTGACCCAGACCCCTCCGTGTCTGCGCACCTGGGTACGTACCTTTGAGTGAAGGATGATCCAGTTTGGTGCAGAGAGCACGGGCCTCGGGGGAGTGGTCGGGCCGTATCGCGGACGGCGGAACCCAGTGACAGCAAGCCCCGCTTAGGTGTTGCTCCTCCTAGATATGATTGGCTGGCTGCCGCAGCTCTAGGCAGCACGCGGCTACCTACAGCTGCCGCGCTCAGAGGGCCAATGAGCTCATGCGCGCGGCGTTTCTCCGTCACGATACAACTTACCACCAACAAGTCAGCAACACCATCTTCCACCGCAGCCGCGCCTCGACCATGTTGTTTGCAACCTCTAAGCTGGATGTTTGCTAAACTCTAAGCTCAGCATGTGCTGCCGTGTTTTCTTTCAATTGGATTTGAAATACTCTTTTTTGTTTTATTGCATTCTTCTATGTTGAGATACCCCAGCTCGAGATCCGAGCTATCGATCTACGTACCGTACCTACCTACTTAGCACCTGCCTTGGCCGACGAGGCTGCCTGCCCACCCGTACGGATCTCAGGTATCAGGTACTGCCCTGCCTGTTCTTTCCATGTAAGTTCCAGCTGCCACGTTTGCGCTTGCCTTGGAAGCGATGCGCCGCAACGAACTTGAGCTATGATCGTCCGCCTTTCCCGCTGCCCCTCCCATCCTTCTTATCCTTCCCGTTCCACCACGTTTGGTCCCCTACAATCCATCTCCATCATCCCACAACCTTTATGTTGCCCATCATGAAAGCGCCGGCAGCTCCTCGCAAAACGCCAGCAGCTCCGCGCAAAAAGCCGGCGGCTCCTCGTAAAACGCTTCCGACTCCGACGGGCACTAATGCTAATGTCACGAATTCCAGCGTCCCGAAAGCCGAACAACCCAAGCCGCCTACGCGGAAGCGGAGGGCACCCAGCACTCCCAACACCCCCACGGCGGGTCCCCAACCGAAACGGCAGCTGGTCGAAGCTGTTCCCGCGAAGCCAGCATAGGAGAAGGGCGCCTCGGGGAACAAATCGCTCGGTGCTTCTGCATCTCTTAGGGTCAAGATGTCTCAAAGAAATAGGAGCGGCCGTGGGTCGAATCGCAACAATGGCAGTGGGCACGGCGAGGAGGTCCAGCTTTGGGAGTCTGGCAAAGAGAAGTTCCAAGAGATTGTCAATGGCGTCAACCAGGAGAACGACAACCTCGAGGAGCTACTGAAGCTAGACAAGAAGGCGGCCGTCGCGAGCAAAGATGGTGGAAACCCCTCGGCTAATGACCTTAACAAGATGGAACAGTTTTGCCGCACCGGGGTGAAGCTTTCGGAGAATAATTCGAACAACATCAAGCACCTGATCGAGCAGCTTAAGATCCTGAAGGCCGTGCAGCAGGCTAAGGAGGCTGCAGAGGCTCCTGCGACAACAACAACTTCATCACGCACCGGCAGCTCGACGCGCAACAGAGACGCCGCTGCCGCCGCCCTCTACGACTTTGACGGAGCGGGCGACTCCCCCGTGCCGAGCCCCATGGGCAGCTCGCGCAAGTTTGGCGACCGAGGAAGCAACCGCGACAGCATGCCGCCCAAGGCCGATAGCGTCGAGCCGCAAGGGTCGACGGGTAGCAACACAGCAGGGTCGTCGTCAGGGGCGCTGGGATCGAACGCCAATGCGGCGCGGTCCAGCAAAATGTCCTTCTCCAAAGGCGACAAGGTGGCATTCAAGCGAAAGAAAGACGAGCCGCAACAAGGCGAGACGCCCTTCGATTGGATCCTGGGGGAAGTAGTTGGCGTCATCGGCGAAGGCAAGAGCCGTCGGTACAAGTGCCTAGACGTGGAACCCGAGGACAACGTCAAACCAAAGGAGTACAAGACATTCGCGTCGGCCATGATACCGATTCTCCCCGAAAACCAGTCGCATAATCTTGCGAAACTGGAGGCGGGCAGGATGGTGCTCGGCCTCTATCCGCAGACGACGGCATTCTACGCGGCAGACGTCGTCGGCACGGAGGCCGACGGCAAAACGGTCAACCTCAGATTCCACGGCGAGAACGACTCGTCAACAACGCACCAGGTGGAGCGACGATATGTGCTGGAGTACCGGAACTGAAAAGGGATGCAGAGCCGCGAGAGCGAGATGGGGGTGGGGGCATATTGGGGGGTATTGGGAGGTATTGGGCCCGAAGAGGGAAGCGAAACATTGCGAACCAGCTTAGCGAAAGCCAGACGAGGGCGGGCGCTCGGTCGGGAAACAATCGCGCGTATTGGCCCGTGGGCCGAGATCAAACGGACGGCCGGGGGATGTGTAGATGCGCGTGATGCTCATTAAACAAAAACCGGAGACTCATGACGCGGCGGATCACAAACGGAGCTTAAGCATCAGACCGGGGCCGGGGCAAGGCAGATTAGTATTGACGGCGAAAGCGAATATAGCATGCTTGGGAACACGGCCATTACAGAATACAGGAGTGTGTGTCATCACACTAGTATACTACGGAGTGCCTCCCGCAGTTTGCAACTTGGCAGAAGGGTAACAAGGCAGGCCGGCCCCTTGGCCATCTTGGACGAGATGATGGCATGTGCTTGCTTGTCTTGTCTCGTCTTGTCGACTTTCTTGGGTGCCTTCTGTCAAATTGCGCCCCTGACTCCGGCATGGCACGTGCATGAAGCGAGTGCCGCGCCGGCGAGGTTCCTGCATGTCGCTAAATGTGCCTATTGGACGGTGCATTCAGGGAGCGGCACTGGACCCGCCCTGCCCCTTTCAACGGCCACTGAGAGGCGAGATGGGCGGGAAGAGCACTGAAGGCAGGCAAGAGGGATGCCTCGAGGGAAACACTGGAACGTCGGGGACTTGCAGGGACAGCTAGCCCGAAAACAGCATACGGCGGGACCGGGGGCCCTGTTTGCTTGGGTTCCACTGGGGGAGGAGGAAAAAAAGGTACGTTTGGACGCTGATTGGTACGCTGTAATTCTCAGGCCACTTGCCCTTTTTTTACGGGCATGTACAAAGTCGGGTTCGGATACGCAGCGCAAAAAAAAGCAAGCCTTGGGTGAGGCCGTAATGGTTCGGTTCAGTGCGAATCTCCGACGATGGGACACACAGGAATAGACGGGCGCACCCCGCAGAGACATGCGTGCCTAAGTTGTATGCGCGGATGCGCAGATATTCTGTAGATGATGTGTGTCGATGGCAAGAGACGTGAGGTAGCTTTGCGTTGGTGACCCGGGGTACCTGATACCTAGTGGTATGCATAGGTTACCAGATGAGCTACATAAGGTAGAACAGGTACCTGTGCTAGGTACCTACCTGTACCTAGAATGAAGCAGAGAGGCATCAGCTAGAGTCGCTAAAGCATCGACGTTGAAACGCGTAGGTAAGCCGATCAGATCAGTCCTCTCCGGCTTTTACTACTAGGGAAGTGCCTTACCTATGCTTTGCTTTGCTTTGGACGGACTGCTCCCGCGCCAAGGCAAACAGCAGCAGCCCTCCTCGCAACACCTCCTGCGTTTCGAAAGACACGAGCATTAATCTAGGCCCAAATATAGCCGTCAATTGGTTCCTCGTTTCGATACACATCCATACCGCCCCTCGGCATACTCTACAAGTACTTCCAGGTTCAACTTTGGCAGCAAGATACCTCCCGGTACCTGCGGTAAGGAAGGTACCCTGATGCAGCTGCAGCACACCCCCAGTCAACACCCCCAGTCAAACGCCTGAGCGAACAGCGCCCAACAGAGCCAACGACGTGCGGGCGTGGTGCTCCATTTCGACCCCAACCTCCGATCCCCGACTCGGCAAGCAGCAACAGATCGCATGGTTGCTTTTTTTTTTCTTTCCCTTTCCCCTTCCCTTCCAGCCGCGATAGCTTCTCTCCGCCATCACCCGTACACACCGCATTCTCGGGACTCACGCTCCTTCTCGACCTCACCTCCGATCCTTCTTCCCAACCCTCGACGACCGCACATTCAGTGCGCGCACGACGACCCGAGAACGACCAATTATCCTCCACTCGCGAGATTAGCGAACCCGTCACACGTCGCGACATCCATCCCCCCTTTCCACCGACCGTCCGAGCCCATCACGCCAGCTCTTCGACGACCTCTTCTCTCTCACTCTTACTCTTCCTCCCTCTACACCGAAAGAATACAGGCAACGTCTACACAGTCAAGATGGGTGGCCAACTCTCAAAGATGATGGGCAAGATCTTCGGATCCAAGGAGATGCGTCTGCTGATGCTGGGTCTCGACGCCGCCGGAAAGACCACCATCCTCTACAAGCTCAAGCTGGGCCAGGACGTCACCACCATTCCCACCGTCGGCTTCAACGTCGAGACCGTCACCTACAAGAACGTGAAGTTCAACGTCTGGGACGTCGGTGGCCAGGACAAGATCCGTCCCCTCTGGAGACATTACTTTAGCGGTGAGTAACCCTCTCTCTCCCCCGCCTTTCACCCCTGCGCCCCTTCTTGGGGATGAGTGTGACCCCCTTTAACCCCCTGGCGGGAAGCAATTACAACAGACGCGCTGACGAAGATTCTCAAAACCTTAGGCACCCAGGGTCTCATCTTCGTCATCGACTCCTCGGACCGCGCCAGAATCGAGGAGGCCAAGTCGGAACTGCACAGGATCATCAACGATCGCGAGATGAAGGACAGCTTGCTCCTGGTGTTTGCGAACAAGCAGGACATTAACGGAGGTGAGTCACATCCATGATAACCACCCCCTCTGAGACCAGCTGGCAGCGCAGACGGCTCCGGGCAAGGAGGAACACGTAGACTGACGATAAACCCCCAAAACAGCCATGAAGCCGCAAGAAGTCACCGAGGCGCTGCAGCTCTCCAAGTTAAAAGACAAGGTTTGGTACGTCGTGCCCAGTTGCGCCACGACGGGCGAGGGCCTGCTCGAGGGCCTGGCCTGGCTGTCCAACAACGTCAAGGCGCCCCCTGCCCCGGCCAAGAAGTAAACGACGAGACGAATCCCTTTTTTTCCATCCATCCGCAATCCGATTCCCTTTATTCTTACGACCGAACCTATCGAAATCCCGAAAACTCCATCGACACACCCGTCTCCTCCATCTCACCCACCGAAAAAGTTGCGATCTGCATGCCACCTCAGAATGCACATACCGAGGCATCAACCGTCCACCCAGACCGAAGACCGTAAAAAGGGTTTGACCGTAAAAAGGGTTTGCGTCTGCTATTGCACCCCCGGCTCCAGCTCCCCTCCGACGAGATGGACGCCGGAAGAACTTGCCGAGAGCGCGCTCTGTTGAGTCACGCCGTGGTAGCCGCGAAGAAAGGGGGTGGCCTTAATCACTCCTGGCTCGACAGCGACGGATCTTCCCACCGACCAACCCGAAAACCCCCAGACTACCAATCCACCCGCCTCATGGCTATTTTTCATACCATTACAAACTCTTGACGTAACACTTTTAACTAAGAGACCGCGCGGATATCGAAGGGAAGCAGAAGTGACCAAGGACGCTGATGGGGAGGGGAGCGGCGGCCTTCCGCACAACTGTTGTTTTTCTCTTGCCATCACGGGGGCTGTTTTCTGGGCTACTGCGGCTACCGCTGCTGCAGCTACTGCTTGTGTTTTCCATCTTCTTCGCTAACCTCTTTTCTCTATTCCGTGCCGAGTGTGGTTTTCTGAAATACCCGAACTTCCTAGAAGGCGAGAAAAGAACGTGGTCTTTTTTTCTTACTGCTGTCTTGTTACAAACCCTTATTTTTTTTTATTGTCTCTCTTGCTTTTTTGGTATGGCGGGAAACGGGGGAGGGCAAAGGCAGGGCCAACACGACATTTCTCCCCCCTTCTTTTTTTTCTTTTTTTTTCTATTCCATAGTTGTATTGAAATGATGTACAAGAAATACCCTCTGTGAGCTTTTCAGGAAAACATTCTGAGCTTCCTCTCCCTATGTACTGAGGCTTGGTGGTTCGTGTGGCTTGATGGCCTGTCTCTGGGCCATGAGTCATCGTTTTTCATGAGATTTCGTTGATTCATTACGTCGTGGAGGGATTCCAGTCCCAGCTGGCCACGGACAAACCGCACACACCCTTTTACGCTACGCACACAGCCCCCCCCCCCAAGTCCCCTTTCATCTAGCCCAAACGGCCGAACGGAAATCTTTTGGTTGCGTGGCTTTTTCGTGTTTTCCCGCTTTGACTCCTGCCCGTTCCTCATTGGGGGAAAACACCAAGCCTACACTAGGCGACCCCCTTTTTTTCTAATGTTCTAGATTCGGGGGCTTCCTATCGCGCGGCGCGCGCTCCGTCACGGGTCCTGCCGACGGCGCTTTCTGTCTCTCTCTCTCGCGAAGCCGGCGCTAAGTTGACAGGGCTGGACGGGCGTTTTTGCGTATGCCGGAATCCGTGCTCTCTCATCTCTCCTTCGATCTGCCGCTAAACAAGAAGACCTTTACGATCTTTACTCATCCGGCCAAGACGAAAAGAACAAGTCCGAATACGACCCCGACGAGCGCGCCGAGGTGATGGGACGTTCTGGCCCCGGAGCTGACGGCGTTGTTGGCGGGGGCGACCATGATGGGCCGGTGCCAGCCGCAGTGCACCGAGGCCTCGCGCGTGACGCAGGAGTAGTACGTCGTCTGGGTGTAGCCCATCTCCGCGAGGTTCGGCTCCGGGCGCGGGGTGACGCCCGGGGCCGGGGGGATTAGGGAGGCGTAGTCGCGGGGGCCGTCGGAGGGGGTTTGGTCTGCTGCTGAGATTTCGAGGTCGGAGGTTGGGAGGGGAAGGGATGTGGAGGTGGAGGATGAGGATGAGGGCAGAGAGATGGATGATGAGGGGAGAAGGGAGCTCGGGGAGAGGCTCTTGCGGAAGCGCTCTGGGCCTAGGCGTAGTGGCCTGCGCATCGAGGCGCAAGGTGTCGAGGCGTTTGAGGAGGAGGAGTTTGAGGGGAGGGGGAAAATGGGCAGGGTTGAGTAGATTGGTGATGGGGTTGGGTCTGTTGTTGCTCCCGCGGCTGGTGTTGGCGTCGGGAGGAAGGGGCGCGGAGGCGGGCGGGAGCAGGGTTCGGATGAGGTCGTAGGCGCGGGTGTTGGTGTTGCTTGGACCGCTGGGAGGGCGGAGGCACCGGTGGCGAAGAGGATTAGGAGGAATCTAAGGGGATGCATGGTTCTTGGTGATATCTCACGGTTGTGAGTTTTGGTGTTGTGTATGAAGAGAGTGAGACCGGCTCTGCTGGAAGGGGTATCTTAATAAGACGATTTTTGTAAAATGTATGGTCTCGCAGAGACTTTGTTTGAGAAGAGAATGAGAGAGAACAAAGGTTTTGTGAGGCGAAGGAGAAGTATGCTCGACAAGAATGATGGGGAACAAGAGGGAATTCTCGTCGCTCTTTATCATTGACTCATCGACTCGGATCGCTGCCCAAATCACCCAGGAACAAGTCCTCTGAGAGAGGGGGGCATCAACCCTCCATGCAACATGCAGGAGTCATCATCCATCATCGCAGGCGGGTGCGTATGACAGGACACGGTTTGCCGGCGAGGGTTTGCCTACTGCCAGACAACTACCACCGGATTCTCGTTTCGTTTGGTGATTGCATGGGTTCTGTTTTTCTTTTTTTTTTCCCCTTCTGATGTGTGTGTGTGTGGGGAGATGTGGGAGAGGAATGTACATTTCGCGTCTGAGGTTCGTTGGGAGTCGCGCGAATGGAAGGAGGGTCGACGTTTTGACGCGGTGATGCGCGGCGGGGATGATTGGATGGCGATGGAGCTTTGCGGTGCTGACCGATTGAGGGGGAACCAGGTACGCCGCGGGGGGTGGCTCCTAGTGCTGCGACTCTCAAACAGATGAGGGATAATGCGAAAAATCTCTCTTGACTAGAATTTGATGAGAATCGAAGACGTTTACGAATGCAGCGAGACAAACGAAGCAGAAGCAGGATATGCACGGCATCTAGGCAGGAAGGCTTCCGACGGTACCGTATCCACGGCCCGATCGGTGCCCCACTACGACGCCGGGGCTCCGATCCTCTCACCGGCCCGCTGCCAAGGCCTCGATTTACCGGCGAGAGTAAGACGAGTGAGCTCCGGGAAGTTTCGGGGGGTCACGGAAGCTCGGCCGAACCCAAGAACGGTTATGTTTAGTAGACAACTCCCCCAACTCCCCCCTCCGGTCGTGCCTGCGTGGGACTAGGCCAGCTCCTCGTCCGTTCGTGTCAAGCCCCTGTAGTTCAGCCCAGAACAGCAAAAGCGAGGATATCATATGTACGAAAGCGGTGCCACAAACAAGTCGACAGAATCAAAATCGATGAAGTGAATTGATCGACGGTCCTGCGTTTATCTAAAGTGCCCTTTCGCTTCACTCCGTATATTTACGTTCAATCAGTCCCTAGCTAGGCCCCATCCCTTTCCTCCCCATTGGAGCTGAACTTCCTTCGACAGCAGACGTGAACATGTCCACCTGCATGTCTCTAGAACAAAGTCATCGCGAGCCTCTGGAGAAGCGCGAACAATCCGTCGGCGGGGACGAATCCCATATACACGGCCTGCCAGGCGGCAGCGAGTATGCCTGTACCCTCGGTGTGAGTTTTGGATATCCATCACGGGAGATATTTCCACGAGGCAAGTAGCCTACCGACGATGGGGCCCAGTGGACCGAAACCCAGGAGCTCGAGGCCCCATCCCAGAGCGATCTTGCCGAGCCCGCCATTACC
>WIGN01000194.1:0-51659 GCA_014235955.1 Colletotrichum sojae | reverse complement strand
CCTACCGACGATGGGGCCCAGTGGACCGAAACCCAGGAGCTCGAGGCCCCATCCCAGAGCGATCTTGCCGAGCCCGCCATTACCGACCGCGGACTTGAGGAGCTGTGTGGCCACCGTCAGCGTTCGGCGCATCAGGCACCTTTGATTGATAATGACCATACTGTGACCGTGAGCGCGTCCGTTGTCGAAACGTTCTTTGGGTGTTTGAATTTCGGCTGCTGGGTTGGTGATGGATGGAGCTGGGTTGATGATGGATGGAGAAGTTGTATTGGCGAGGTCTTGGGTTTGGGATCTGTCGAGGTTTTGTTGTTGCTGTGGAGGTTCGAAGATGCGGGAGGCCGACCACCCAGAAGCAAACATTCGTCTCACATACCGACTTCGGTTCGGATTCAAGACATAAGCGGCCCCCCTTGATATGGCTTGCATGCGAAAAGATTTTACTGCCTCCTCCGGCTCTAACAGCCCCTCTTCTCTGCATGATATGCCCCGGTCAATGTAAATCAGCGCAAGGTTGCGGGAGTGATGATGATACCATCTGTGAAAAAGGTAACGCGAGGAACAGGATTTTCAAATCAGGTTGAGCCAGGCCTCTCTGTTCAGTTGTTGTGTCTTTCCACTTCACTTTATTTGTAGTCGAGATTAGCTAGCTGCACGCTCTCAGAAGCGTTGCCCCAGGGTTTAAGTGCTGCTACGGCTAAATGCTAATTCCTTATTGCGACATGATGGGAATCGGAGACTAGCCGGAACCCAGCAGTTCTTGTAAAGCAGAGGTATCCTACCTCGGCACCTGGCGGGTCGGAAGGTTTCCACTGCCCGTCCAACACCTGCCTCTCTGGGAACTCGTTGATATGGACAGGGGTTCTCGCGAGTCTATCAAGGTGCGGTGTTCGTATTTGCCATTGTTCTTATTTTTCAAGTCCAAAGACGCTGCTTCCACCTGCTGCCCATGTCTGGCTCTCATAAGGAAAGATTCCTGGGATGTTTTCTTACGTCCGGTAGATCAACGTGTAGGCATACACTCCAATCGCCCAAACGGCTTCCATGAACTCAAAACCATCACCGAATAAAGGATCTTTACCGACTGTGAGTTTAGGACCAAGACGGGCCTGAAGACCTTCCGGTGTAGGAACTTACCGTCGAGAAGCATCAGAGGTGCAAAGCCGATGAAGAGCAGGGCAATATTGACCACTCAGTGCCAGACGAAGGTGACGATCGTTCACAAAACGGGATTGGCGAGCTTTTCGAACCACGACCAGAAGTACTTGGTCACCACGACTATGGGGTACTACGCTCAATGCTTAGCGCGGGTTTTGATGAGGCCCGATGATAGTCAAACCAGAATGAACGGCATCAACACGAAGGTCTGTGCCCTACGGTTAGGTAGCCTGGTTCGCGACGAGTATGAATGAACAACTATACCTGAATACGCCTCTACATTTCGACAAGTTGGGGGCTTTGGCCGTGAGATTGATGGAGCTGTGTTTGTGAAAGGTCTTGCATGTTTGGTCTCTGGAAATTTTGTTGTTTTTAAAGGTTCGAGGATGCTGGAGGCCGACGGTCCTTGGGCACAAGCACTCTTGCATGCAAACTTCGCCAGGACCAAAACGTTTGAGCAAAAAGCAATGTGAAGCGCGGCTACAAGATCAGACTCGGGGATTTAATCCAGAAGTAGATCTCTGACTATTTGAGGTGCCTTCATGCTTCACATTGTGAGCAGTAAAGGCGGCTGCTGTCAGAGCTGCCGACGTGGTGTTTAAGTGATGCTACTATCGAAATACCAGATTCTTGATACAATATTGGTAAGAATTGCTTACTTGTTGACTTACAGAAAGACGCATTAAGCAGTAGGTCACATTTCAGCATATTGCTGGAGGTGGAAAGGCTTCCGAGGTATCGTCAAAGCCACTGCTCGGCGGAGGCCGTCCGCCGCCCGTCCAGCGCCCCACTACGGCACCGGGCCCCGATCCCCGATGCTCCTGTTGGCCACCTGGTTTTCGGGACCTAGAGTAAGACGGGCGAGTTCCGAGTGTCGTGGGAGGCCCAGCTGAACCCACGAACGACCATGTTTAGTGATCCCACAACCCTGCCCACGCGGCCCGGACCCTCCATCGTGAGCCCGTCGTTCTTGGCAGTACTCGTAGCGAGCGTGTCGTCTGCAGCCACGAAACGCCTCTTTCGAAGCACATGGCTGTAAAGAAGGGCGTCGTGAGGGTGAGACGCATATGCTCGGCCGTGATCACAATATCAAAATTGACCCGCATTGATGGAAAAGGTACATATTTCGAACTCGTATTCGGAGCCTTCGAAGGGTTGGAAGTTGACAACTACGGCCTTTGAAGACGAAGATATGAGCCCCAAGACAGCACTCTCGTCCTGAGTGCGGTTTCTAAAAGACATCATTTACACAGGCGAATAGCACGAACTTCCCATCAAACATCTACAAGTCTCGCAGCTCCAGACCCCTCCAGCAAGCCAAAGTCACCAACACCATGTCCAAACTCATCACAATCTACGGCGCGACAGGAGTGCAGGGCGGCAGCGTCGCGCAGGCTCTGCTACGTGACACGACCAACTCCCTCTCCGTCCGCGGGATCACTCGCGACCCTTCGAGCGAGAAGGCGCGCAAGCTCGCTGATTCTGGCGTCGACGTCATCCAGGCCGACGGCCTCGACAAGCAGTCCCTCGTCGCTGCATTCAGGGGCAGCTGGGGCGTGTTTGCTAACACCAACTCTGACGATTCGGTGAGTTTTACTTACTCCAGAATGGTTTGTTGGGAAAGACTCTGACGGCCCGTAGGGTATTGGAGAGGAGGGCCTGCCCAGCGAGACGGACATCGGAAAGAACATCGTCGACGCGGCCGTCGAGGCTGGGGTCGAGGTCTTCGTGTACAGCGGTATGGCTTCCCCGAAAGAGATCACCAAGGGCGCCGAAGGTACCTATCCCGCAGCACAAAGGAAAACCCCCCTTTTTGATACATGACAACTAACTCTCACATCAGAGAAACACGCAATCGCGGAGTACGCCCGCTCCAAGCCCTCCCTGACCGTCATGGAGGTCAGCCCCGGGTGGTACATGGAAAACTTCCTCGACCTGGACCTCGCCCCGGTCTTCGGCGGGCTGCCCTTCGAGGCCGACGCCGAGGGCTACATGACCTTCCGCAGCCCGCGCTGGGGCGGGGACGGGGAGGTCCCGCTGATTGCTGTGGGCGCGGACTACGGCGATCTCGTGCACGGGGTGTTTCTATGTCCAGAGGAGTACCGCGGCGTGCGTGTGCAGGGGATGTCGCAGTCGAGGGTTATCGATCTGTTCGGGGACGATTTCCAAGCCGGTATGCTTCCCCATCCATTTCACACATGTAGATCGTTTGAGATAAGTGACACTACCTGACATCAAAGTGCTGACCGATGATAGCAACCGGCAAAAAGGCCCGCTACGTCCCCTTGGAGGACTGGAGGTCCTTCGAGACGTATGGGGTGCGGGCGCTCGAGACCGTCAGGGACATGTTTGGGTTCGCGCAGGTCTCCGGCGGGTTATACTACAGCGAGCCGAACGATGCAGCGATTCCCAAGGCGCTCAAGGCTGCTGCTGCCGAGGTGCAGGGAAAGACGGGGGAGGAGGCGGAGTTGATGACGCTGGAGAAGTTCTTCAAGGTGCATTTTGTTTGATGACCCGTGCGTGGTTGTTTTGGTGTTGGCTGGTATTACCTACCGCATTGCTCTACTGCTCAACTTGTGTAAGTGTTTTGTCATTAGCTTTACATTCGTTAGTCCTATATCGGTCCCCGTTGCAAACGAGAACTGCGCCTCAAGAGTCCATAGCTTCTCTATCCAAGCAAGCCCCCGCTCGTTCGCTCAAATCACTGAGCCGCCGACAAGTCCTCCAAAACCGTCCTCCCCCTCAGGACATCCTCCTCATGGCTCGGCTCCCTCGCCGACTCGGCAATACCCTCCTCAACCCACTGCTTGACAGCAGGATGCCCCAACAGCCGCTCCACGTACTCTCTCGCGGTAGTATCCCTCAACGGAAGCCCAAACGTCCTAATCCTCGTCGCAACAGGCGCGAAAAACGCATCAGCCGCAGTGAACCCCTCCCCAGCCAACCACGGCCCTCCAAACCTCCTAAGCCCATCCGTCCACAGCTCCTCGAGCCTATCCAAATCCCGCTGGAGGGCTTCGTCAGGCGGCCCGCCGAGGTCGACGCGCAGCGCGACGTTCATGGAGCACTGGTCGCGGATGGCCTCGAAGCCGGCGTGCATCTCCGCCGCGGCGGAGCGGGCGAACGCGCGGGCGGTTTTATGTTCGGGGGAAGAGGGCCAGACGGACGGGTGGGCGTCGGCGACGTGCTCGGCGATGGCAAGCGAGTCCCAGACGGTGATGTCGCCGTCGACCAGGGTTGGCACCTTGCCCGAGGGGGAGAAGGAGAGGAAAGCGGGCTGGCGGTGGCCCGGGGCGAAGGTCTGCAGGCGCTCTTCGAAGGGGATGTCGAGGGCCTTGAGGAGGACCCAGGGACGCATGGACCAGCTGGAGTAGCGCTTGTTGGCGATGTAGAGGATGTAGACCATCGTTGCGGCGGTCGGAGCTTGTATAGTGAGAACTTGATGAGAGCTTGGTGATGCTGGGTGGTGAATGCTGGCGATCGTGATGTCGCTGCTTCTATATAGTCCTACCGACTCGTGATTGACTCACATCACGACGATGGTCTAGCGCACGCCGTCCGCGCCCTGCCGCCGGCGGGCCTCGTCAGATTTGGCAGCTGGAACACTAGTTCAGACGGATTACGAACTCCGTATCATCTCAGCTGGCCGGGTTGTTGTCACAGGGCGAAAGCTGAAGCGGGTAAAGAAAGTGGAAAGAAACTTATCGCAACCGCACACCGACAGGACGAGCGGGGCGCAGAGGGTCGCTTAAAAACATGTCAAGCAAAGGGCGCCGCCCAGGAAAGTCAATTGGGTCGGGGCCAAGAAGCTAAAGCGGCGTCGCGGAGTACAGCCCAGAAACGAATAAGCTTCATTGAGAATGAACCGAGGCTGGGGACCTCCAATCCCACTGGCGGAATCATCTCCGTTCGTCCCTTTCAACCGGTTGCGATAACGACTGTAAGAGAATGACCGATGGATGGCGGCAACGTTAAATGGGGCCCTGCCGCTGTGTCTCGGGGCACGTACCGGCCGCCGGCCGAAAAGGACCGGGACCGAACGGGCGACGGCCCCGGAGATGTACCGGATACCGGAGTTACCCTCCGAGTCTGGGTGTCCCTCATAATGCCTAGGTACCTATAACTCGATGGGTAGGTAGATACCTAGTTTTGTAGTAAACTGTACGCGAAAAGGGCCAAAAAGACCCGCGAAACAAGTAGCTGCTCTTGACGAATGCTAATCCTGGGGCTTGGGATGCTAAATTTAAGAAGAGCGATAGACTGCTGGGCGGCATTTGTGATTACGTAATGCAAACCCGCGCTGATCGCTGCAGATCTCAGCGGCAGGCGCTAGGTCATACAGCACCACCAAGCTGCTCAGTAGGTTTAGCACCAACACCGGGAACTTTTTTTCAAAGTGGCCTCATAAATCTTCTTCCCCCCTTCCACGGACCCTCAACCACCCACTCCTCCACAAACGTGCGAACGAGCATGCTCGCAGCACCATGGGTCTGCCGCCGGTGCATGGGAGGGCTCCTGAAGCCCAGGGCCGCCCAATTCATCCGCCGTTCTAGCACAGGTGAGCTCCCCCGGTCTCGCAATTCGTGATGCAATCGACGAACCTCAAGAAGCAAGCTCGAACTGACCATTCCCCTCCCTCCCGCAGAAACAAACGCCGCGCACCTCCCCACAGCCCTCCTCCAGCGCGCAAAGAACCTAGCCAGCGAACACGACACCCTCTCCCGCGGCCTCGAGGACAACTACGACTCCAAGACGGCGCGCCGTGTCGGCGAGCTCGCAGGCGTCGTAGCCGCCCTGCGCGAGTGGGAGAAGGCCCAGGCCTCCATCGCCGAGCTCAACACTCTTTTGTCCTCGAAAGACAAGGAGCTCCGCGACATGGCCCGCGACGAGCTGGAGAGCACGTCCGGCCATTTAGGTTCCTTATCCCGCAAGCTCTCCGCCAGCCTCACGCCCCGCGACCCCTTCGCCCACATGCCCTGCCTGCTGGAGCTGCGCCCCGGGCCGGGCGGTCTGGAGGGGAGGTTCTTCGCGGACACGCTGTTCAAGATGTACCGCCAGTTCTGCGCGCGGAGGGGGTACAGGGTGCAGGTGATCAAGTACGAAATGTCCGACGCGGCGGGCGACTCCTCCTCCGCGGCGGGCGAACAGCCCCTCCAGGAAGCCATCCTCGAAGTCCAGGACCCGGGCGCGTACGACATCTTCCGCGGCGAGGCGGGCATGCACCGCGTCCAGCGCGTGCCGGCGACAGAATCGAAAGGGCGCACGCACACCTCCGCCGTGGCCGTCTGGGTCCTCCCCTCCTTCCCGGAGAACGGGGGCGCCGCCGAGGAGGATTTCGAAAACCCGGAGAGCGACTTCTACATCGACCCCACCGAGGTCAAAATCGAAACCATGCGCGCGAGGGGCGCGGGCGGGCAGCACGTCAACAAAACCGAATCCGCGATCCGGATGACGCACAACCCGACTGGAACAGTGGTCAGCATGCAGGACTCGCGGTCGCAGCAGCGCAACCGCGAGGACGCGTGGAAGCTGCTGCGCTCGCGCGTGGCGCTGATCCGCCGCGAGGCGCGCGAGGAGGCCGCGGCAAGGCTGCGCAACTCCGTCTTGTCAAAAAACAGAATCACGAGGGGGGATAAGATTCGTACGTATAATTACCAGCAGGACCGCGTGACGGACCACCGCGCGGGGCTGGACGTGCACGATCTACCCGACGTCGTGGCCGGGGGCGAGACGCTCGACAAAGTGTTTGACGGGGTGCGGGACTGGATGGTGTCGCAGGACATCGAGGCCATGATGGCGGACGAGGAGGCCAAGGCCGTGGCGGAGAAGAAGGCGCAGAAGTGAGGCATCTGCTGCCTCTGTACAAAAATGGTTGTATCAGTATCATAGATGACACTATCTAGACCAACGATGAAGGGGCTGGAAATGTCCCATGACGAACATGCTTCAAACACCCATACCCGACTTGCAAACTACTGGCGCCTCTCTTCTCAACCTCACGATCCAAGGACCCTGGGAAAAAAGGCCCCCAAACGGCAACTCAGGGGCATCCCGGCTGCGAAATTTCTCACCGGCGGCAAGTCATGCCCAAACCCCAAACGTGCTCCTCCTGCAGATCGCCAAGAACTTGGAACAGACTATGCTTAAAGAGACCGTCGGGGCGTGGCTGGTCTGTAACGGGCGAAAAACGTGCCCAGTCATGTAAGTGGCCGCCGTAGCAAGTTGGCTAGTGGTTACTCCGGCCCTCACGCGGCTCGCAACGCAGACGCCTTTGTCGTTGAATTTCCCCCGCCTTTTAGCGGAGGGTTCATGACGTCGAGCCGGGACCGTTGTCGAACGTCGTCATACTATGTGTGTGGTACGAGAGTAGCCAGTAGCGCAAAGGGGGCGTTCGCAAAGATCATCATCATCACCATGAAAGACGTCGTATGTTGAAAAACCTTTTTACATTTCTCCACTACATTTGAAGTATGTCAAAGATACAAGAGAGGGGAATCGTCATACAGACGTAAAAAAAACGTGGGCATGACAAGAGGAGGACCCAAACAGTAGTTTTTGTTACCTTTTGTTTTTTTTCCCTTCCGAGATTCCCCCTTTTTTGGTGTGTGTGTGTGTGTGTTCCGCCTGGAGGAAGTTGGTGTAGAAAAACAAGAACCTAAACCTCCTCTCCGGCTGCCAAATCAGCCATGAAGACGCCTCGCTATGGTCATATAGTAATGTACAACAGGTGTGTTTGTGTGTGTGTCGGGGGCGGGTGTGTGTAGATGTGTGTACAGGAACCTGGAGCGTGATAAAACGGAACTGCCCAGCTGTCGTAAACAAGA
The DNA here is from genome assembly GCA_014235955.1 of Colletotrichum sojae. Lineage (NCBI taxonomy): Eukaryota > Fungi > Ascomycota > Sordariomycetes > Glomerellales > Glomerellaceae > Colletotrichum > Colletotrichum sojae. Next base: position 43,680 of record WIGN01000194.1, on the reverse strand, counting down.
AAAAAGACATGAAGCTGGCCTCGTGAAAGGTGTACAGAAGTGTGCTCCCCCCCCCTTAACAGTCCGTTCGTCAACGCTCCAGGTTCACTCGGGCGGGTAGACTTCAAGCCAGCTGGCGCTCCCGCCTCATCATCTCGAGAACGCCGACGACGCCGTTCTTGCGGAGCCGCTCCAGCACGACGCGCATGCCCTCGCGGCTCTTGCCCATCTGGTCCTGGGTCTTGCTGGACGCGAGGTTCTCGATGCTGCGTTGGATCCCGCGCGCGCCGAGCCCGCTCACCCAGCCGGACAGCCAGCGGCCCCCTCCTTGCGTCTGCTCAGGCAGCTGCTCCGCGACCGCGACAGCAGGAGACGACGCCTGGTCCTTTTTGCCCCCGCGCAGCCTCTCGCCCAGGCGCGACCTGTAGATGATGGTGGTGGCGACGTCGGTGGCGGCGTCGGCGGGGGCGTTGGCGGGCAGGCTGAAGTCCTGCTTCTCGACGACGGAGAGGACGTTCATGAAGTTGAGGTTGCGGCTCTCTGTGCGCATCCACCCTTCGCGGACGTCGACGACGGACGTCTCGAGGACGTAGCTCGCCTTCTCGGCGGAGCCGCCGCCGGTGATGGAGGCCGGGAGGAGCTTGAAGACGGGGGCGGGGAGGCGCGACTTCTTGAGGTGGATGCGGGTGGTGTGCAGCCTCCCCGTGGCCGCGTCGAGGCGGCTGTCGATGGTGTCGGTGCTGAGGACGTGGGTGGAGAAGGGGTTGAGCTTCGGGGAGGAGTAGCGGAGGAAGTAGGCGAGCGTGACGGTCGGGAAGGGGTGGGAGTAGGTGTGGTTCGTCGTGTGCGTGAGGACCATCTTGTTCGGTATGTGCGGCGGGCGATCTTGGTGTTTGTCGATTGGGTTGGAGTGGTTGATGCGATTCGATTGACGTCTTCGAACTTGTTCTTGGGATGCGAGAAAGCGCTACGGTCGTCGGGGCGTTGGGCGGATTGACATCGAGAGTCTCGTCGCGGTCGATCGAGTGCAAATTTTAGGGATGTCTCGAAAACGAAGAGAAAAAAAAGTGAAGCTATATCCGCCCCGGAAGCTCGGGCACCGAGTCGTCGGTATTTGTCGTCTTCGGTGTTTGCTTGATGCGCAAAACCGTCGGATAAAGAATCTTAAATCGCAGGTCGGAGAGAAGAGGAGAGAAACGGCTGTAGCAACGGGAGGGAGGGGGGAGACTTTTAATGACGAGGAGTAGACACGACACGGGGTGATGAGGAGAAGGAGGAGGGGAGGAAGGGCGGCTGGAATGATGTAGCGTGCAACGACACCTGTGCGTACATCGAACGATACTATGGCAGGTCGGTTGATTTTGGGGGGTAGAAGCTTCCGTGCGACTTTCTTTTCGACCACTGGCTAAAACGTAGGGGACATGCAGTGCAACAGTGCAGCAGTGTTCCTCACTCCTCCCCGGCCCAGCCGGCTCGGTCGCCGGATCTTCCCAGCCACTGAGAAGCTGCGGCAATTGGCTTTGTCCGCAGGGTGGCGCGCCTCTGATTGGTCGGGCGATCTTGGGGCGCCCGCTTTTCGTCAGACGAGCTTGGGCCGTCCGCGTGGCAATATCACATGATGTGGAGTACACCGAGCTCACCGAGCTCACTATCAAGGTGTACGTGCCTGTTTTGGAGCTGTCAGTTTGAGCCTCACCCGCAAAGTGGACCCTACACCGAGGACCACCTACCACAGACGACCGCCATGTGGCTGACACTCGTAGAGTTTTGCGCTTGAAACACACCACGGCACTGGCGGCTGTTGGAGTGCCGATTCAGTGGTTCGGTTCGCGACTCTGGTCATTACGTAGGTACATCAGGTCAATAGTATGACATCGGGCCATCAAGCGGCCGCTGCCGGGGTGGTACTCGTAAGGTGCGTGCTGCAGCTTTCCCCAGTTTCAATTCCAATCCCTGATTGGCTCGGACTCGACATCAATGACGGGAACATCGACGGAATCTTGAAGCGAGTGTTGTCTGTTGTGCAGACGACCCCAATCAACATGACTAGCCGCATGAACAGATGCAGGCCCAATTGCGCGAGAAATATTCGATCTTGGGGTAGAACGTCGATAACCCGGTCTGTTATACGAACCCTGTTCCCAGAAGTCATCACAGCTTGAGTTCTCAATGCATGACTCTCGTCAGTAGGTAGGACGCTGGACTGAAGCTATCATTCAAGCAAGACGTTCTAAACAGTAGGTCTGGATCTTATTTCTCTCAAAGAACCTAGTTCAAACCTCCGGCCGAACACGCCGGCAATCACCGCTGGCCCGACGGCGCCTCAGCTCGCGGGTACGCATCGGGCGGCAGCTCCGCAGGCGGAAGCGAATCCGGAGGCAGCTCCGTCGGCGCAGCACCTGCAGCTTCGCCCTGCCGCATCTCCCCCGCCGTGCTCTTGTTCCTCGCAGCCGCCTCCGCCCTCCTCTTCCTCCTCCTGTACCAGTGGAACGCGACACCCAGGGCCAGGACCCCCGCGTCGACCGCCCCGGCCACCGAGCCGCCGACGACCCTCATGTCGACCGAGCTCCCGCTGCCGCCGCCGGCCGAAGGCGCGGGAGAAGAAGCAGAAGCCGAGGCGTCCACGACCTGCCCGTCGGCGATTCTCTTGCCGGTGCCCGCGGTGCAGCACGCGATCGCCTCGTCGGGTTTTCCGCAGCAGAGGCTTCCGTCGGGGCACTCCGTGATGCGGACGTCCATCTGCGACGATGGATATCCACCCGTGCCTGGAGGAGGGGAATCCGTCAGCACCCCCATCAGACTGGTCATTCTCCCAAGCTCTGTTGAGACAAACACACGGGATCAACAGATACACCAAAACCCTGTACAAATCGATCACTAGAGAGGGACAACTCACGCGCTTCGTCGTTGATGCACAGCTTCAGGCACCTGGGCGACTCCCACGTCTGGTCCGTACAGCTCTCCCGCCACAGGAACCTCATTCGCGGGTTCCAGCACAAGCCGTCGTCCCAGCACCGGTCCCCCGGCTGCGTGTTGCAGCACATGCCGTGGCCCTCCGAGAGCGGGGAGCACGGCCTGTACGTGTCGTTGACGCCGTTGTTGAGGAGGTGCCGCTCGGTGCCGTTCGGGACGAAGCACGACCCCTGGCCGGCCGCGGCGCCGGACAGGGCTGCCAGGACGACGTGGACGTCCAGACGCATGGGAAGGGAGGAGGAAGCTTCGATGACGAAATTGATAGGTAATTCGATTCTGCACTAACAGACGAGCTCTGGGAATAGACGACACGTAAAGCAGGGGAGAAAAGGGGGAGAGGGAGAGGGAGGACGAGAACGAGATTCGACATCTGGAAAAATCCCAAAAAGAAGAGGGCGGCGCCTGAAAACCTCGAATGGATGCAACTTTTCATGCCAATGTTGGTCTTACACGAGGCGACCATCTTGGGGGCAGGATGCCAAGACGAGGCATCTTGTTTTCTCCCTGGCCCCCAGCGCCGAACTGGGGGGTATTGTCTCTCCATCTCGCTTTCGGTCACACGAAGTATACTAGTGACCCCCAAGTCTTGGCTTTTTTGGCAAGGCTCTCTTGGCCCCATCCTCAGCTTCGGGGCAAGCTCTCGTACGATGTTGTATCGGCCAAGAGGACACAATCCGGCAAGTTGTCTTGGTTTGGGGTCAACGCCACCAGCGCGGAGACAGAAAGGGAAACAAACACACGGAGAGAAAGAGAGAAAGAGAGAGAGAGTTTTCCAGTTTGAACTTGCATTCAAGTATTGAAACTCAGTTATAACCGCGATCCCTCGAAAGCTGCGTCCGTTATTGTGTTAATAACCCCGGTTCGGACATGCCGACCGTTGTTTCCCAGAAGAGACAATTGACCACAAGTCTAACAAAAGCCAATGTTCTCAATATATAACTCTCATCGGTAAGTCAACAGTTCCGAGGCCATCACCAAGTGAGATTCGAATGTAAAGGTTCCCACGAACTCCTGGCTCAAACACATCGACGAGAAACACAAGCACGACGAGATGTTCCCGCCCAAATATCCCTTTCCGCAAAAACACCTTTGAACATGAATAACGCCGTCTATTCCTCGCCTCGTTCACATTAACATTGATACGCAAACCACTCCACCACTCTAACCAGAACCCATCACCGTCTGTCAGGAGGCACAGGCTCCCCTCCCAACTCAACCGGCAACGTCTCATTCCCAGGCAACTCACTCGGCTCAGCATGATACCTCATCTCCGGCCCATCCTTACCCGTCTCGCCCACCACATACCCCCCCGCCACAACCTCCCGCATCCCTCCCTCCGCTGCCGCCGTCCTCTTCTTTCTCCTGTACCAAAAGAAGAACCCAACAGCCGAAGCAAGCACCACAGCGCCAACAGCCCCTCCAACCGCGCCGCCGATAACTCCCGCGTTACTCGAGCCCTCGCTGCCGCCGGGCGTCGGAGACGGCGTAAAAGCCGGCGACGACGGTGTCGTTGATGCTGCAGCAGACGTCGCCGGCCCGATCCCCCTCGAAGTAGACGTCACAATCTGTCCGTCCGCGATCCAAAACCCCCGTCCTTGGTTGCAGCAAGCGCTCGCGTTACGATCGTTTCCGCAGCAGTAGCTCCCGTCCGCGCACTTCGTCACGAGCACATCCGTCCCCGACGAAGGCACGCCATCCGTCGCTGTTACATATATAAATCAGCACACTCCACCACAGTACCAACCCACCCATCTCGCGTGGTACACCCCCAAAAAGACTTACAAACTTCATCATTAACGCAAAGCTTCAAGCACTTGGGCGACTGCCACGTCGGATCCGTACAGCTCTCCCGCCAGGTCAACCTGCCCCCCTCGTTCCAGCAGAGCCCGTTCGGCTGGCACTTGTCGCCGGACACCGTGTTGCAGCACATGCTGTGCCCGTTGTCCTCGCAGGGCTCGTACTTGTAGTTCCTGACGTTGGTGAGGGAGTGCCGGTTCGTCCCGTTGGGCACGAAGCAGGCGCCCTGGCCGGCGACGGTCGCCGGCCACGCCAGGAGTGCGACGGCGACGACGTCCGGACGCATGAAATGAAGTCCGCGTCGAGACCTGGGGGTTTGGGGGAATAACGTCGACGGTTAATAGATGGACAGAGAGGAAAGAGTTGGGCAAGTAGGGTCACAGGAAAGGGCTGAGGAAGGGCAGGCTGGCACCCAGAAAAACAATGATCGTCGCGGCTGAGCGTTGAATAGCGACGCCATGAGACGCTTCGCTTGACTTGGCGCCCTTCCTTCCAGCCACTTGTGCTGAGCTACCAAATCACAACCGCCTCAAGCTCGCCTAGTGCTATTTTGGCGGGCGCTGTCTCGGGATTGCGCTCGCGGTCAGGCCCCAGGAAATAGTCCACACACAGTCCTGCTGCCTCAGTAAAAAAGCAAGTCATCCAGTAATAGAGTCTGGGTGGAAGATGACGGCGCGACTTGAGCATTCTAGGTTATGTCGAAGCTCTACACGTCAACATCTGTTGTATTCTAGGTGCCTGCCAGCCTGCACCACCTCTTATTGTCCCCCATCATCCATATAAAGCCGAACGCTAGAGACGGGAAGCGTAGCTACCCCATTGAAAGCCATTCGTCTAAGCTGCCCAGGGAGCCTTCTCAGACCTGTATTAGCGCCTCCGCCAAAACGTGCGCGCAAAATCAAGGTGAATCTGGCACCACTAACTGAGACATCCCAAAGAGGGTGCTGGGCTCCTTGTGCTTCTCGTCCCGCACGAAAACGCCCTCGCTCTCGACCTTCCAACCCCGCACGCCGCTGAACTGGACAAAGTGCACGGCCATCTCCCACGCCTCCCGATCGGCCGCGTCGCCGCTCTCGAAGGTCTTGAGCTCGAGCCAAGGGCTGTCGGGACCCGGGTTGAAGAGCTCGCGGAAGAGCAGCGAGTAGGCCGAGTTGCGCTCCATCCACAGGTCGGATATGTCGATGTTGCGCATCTCATCTGCGTCGTTCAGCACGTCGTTGCGCGGCACGAGCTGCACAAACATGCGGTCGAGGCGAGGGCAGTTCTGTACGAGCGTATTGAAGTGACTGGAGAGGGGAAAGATGCCGACGTAGGAGAGGTCACGTATGGACGGGGGAATGAGGGGCTCGTCGTTAGGGAACTCTTCGGCGCCCAGGAGTGCACCGAGAATAGACGGCGGGCGCTTGAGGTAGTACTCGTACGTCTTGTAGGCGCGAGTCGACGAACCTTCGTTCAACAGGAGGGCCTGCCACGGGCGGATTGTAAAGAGGTCGCAGGGTACATACATCTGGTGGGCGATCTCGGATGTCTGGCGCGACGATGAGGCGATCGTCTTTTCCTTGTGTTTCGCCGTAACAGATTTCTTGTCCTTCCGCGAAAGAGACAGAATGTGCTGCGGCATGTCGAAGTTCCACGCATCTCCCAGGAAAAGCATACGCGAGAGCAGTCGTGCGAGAACCTGCGGCGATGCAATTATGGTCAAGCGCATGGGATCCACGTGCGCAAACATTGCCCTCCAGAGCCAGTTGTAGTCCTCGCTGTACGATGCTTTGCTTGCAAAGCCTGTCTCCATGAGCTCCACGTTGCTGGCGCCTTGCGTTGACAGCCCGCCCATGGCATCCTCGACGAACATGGTCAAGGTGTTGACATAGCTGACGAGGTTGTTCTCTCGGAGGAACGTAAGGACGTCGATGGCAGATGCCGGATCTCCCGTCTCCTCCATGAGCGGCAGCTCGAAGCGGTCGAACGTCCAGACGACATGTCGGAAAAGCAACGGCAGCACGGCTGCTCTCCATCGCCTGCAAATGGTCGACGTAGTCTTGAGATCGCGTTCGAAGAAGAGGTTCTGGAGCATAATTGAGCTTGGCTGGTCGTGGAGCTTCGAGTCAGAAGGCGCCGGTCTGTCCAGGTAGGAGAAGACCTGGGCCAGGATCTCGTTGGGGAGGTCGTCGACTGTGAGAGCCATGGCTGCGCTGTTGAATTGGGTGATAATTCTATTGATCTTGATTTAGCTGGTGAACTAATTTTCATAAATGACTGTAGAAGTGATCGTAGACGTTCTTTGCGTCGAAGGTGATCTGTTTCACGGCTATCTTCTCGCCCGGCACGAGTTTCAGAATTAGACGAGGAGGGACCAAGACAAATCGACGGGTAGAAACGCAGCAGATGTTTCAAAATTCGATCAATTATTGGAGTTTTCTGAGATTCTCGCAACAAGTAAATTCCCAGATCAAAAGTGAATCGGTGAGGATACTGATGTAGATGGAAGGAGAAAGAGTTGCAAGCCCGTAGCATGTCACTGACAAGGCCATCAACCCCCGCCCGATCTCTGATAAGATAAGATAAACGATAACGAGAAGAGCTCCTTCCCCAGCTCTGGAGCTCGCCCGCCGTCACTGCTCAAGAGACACCATCCAGGTCCAAATATGTATCGAACAGACCATTTGGTCAGCAATTACGCATGCAAGGCACCAATGCAATAGAAGACATCTTCCCATCGACTGATAGGACTTTCCTGCAGCGGCTTGCTTTTTCTTCAAGCGGAAAGCACTTCTGGGCGTCTCCACCGCCGTGCCGCCCCGGCGCATCCTGCACCTGCGTCCCCAATCCATGCCACGAGCAAAAAGAACTTCCGTTCGCAACATCCCTGCTTCCAGCGCTCACACGAGCTTCCCTCCAGGTCGAATTGCAGAAATACTATGTTGACACTAGCGGCAGCGGCCAGACTGTTGCTTGCCAATTGCCGTCTCCAAAGTCAGCCATGACAAAGGGCGGGGAAAGCGGGGAGGGAAGGAACACCGAGCGGCAAGCGAGCGCCAGCTTGGGCGGTCCTGCGGTGACGATGCAACGGGATGACATCGACGAGACGAGGGGTAACAGACGCCGGCGGGATGGGAGAGCACCGGCCCCATCCACGCGCGCGACATCCCGCTGACCTGATCCCGACATCCACCTGAATCTAATCAATCTCGCCATCCCGGACGGACCCCCCTGGCAAGGTAACCCTGAGTTGAGCTGCTGCTTGCTATTAAAGGAAACGCCACCCGTGCTGCCTTTCTCGGGCCTCTTTTTGGAAGATGCAGTTCCTAAGTCCTGCTCTTGAGAGATCCATAATGGCCGCCAAGAACCATCAGAGACCACCCTTCCGTGCCGAGCACATGGGCTCGCTGTTGCGGCCCAAGGCCCTCACAGAGAAGCGCATCGCCCTGGACGAGAAGAAGGCCGTGGAGATCGCCCAAGATGACGAGCTGCGCCGCCTCGAGGAAGATGGCGTTCGCGAGATTGTGAAGACTCAGCTAGACCTTGGCTACCATGCCGTCAACGATGGCGAGTACCGCCGCCACCAGTTCTGGGGCAACTTCTTCCCCGGCCTTGAGGGTTTCGAGGAGGTTCCGGCGCCCAGTTGGGACATCTTCCGCATGTATGTGCCCGACATTGCGGCCTTCAGTAAGTCCCCGAGCTTGCTCATGAAATTCCGTTTGCTGACACGTGCTCCTGCAGTTGAGAGTGACCACAAGCCTGGTGAATCCATCCTCTGCACCGGTAAGATCAAGCACAAGGGCAGCACCTACCTCAAGGAATGGGAGTTCCTCAAGAGCATCATCCCCTCCGAGAAGGTCAAGGAGGCCAAGCTGACCCTGCCCGCGCCTGAATGGTATCACCTGCGGTACAAGCAGGGCCATGCCTACCCGAAGGAGGTCTACGCCAACGACGAGGAGTACTTTGCCGATATCGCCAAGGCATACCGCACGGAGCTGGAGATCCTCTACGACCACGGCGTTCGCAACGTCACCATCGACGACCCCAACCTTGCGTGTGAGCGGCTCTCCTCGGGTAGTTGAAATGGAAGCGGATAGCTGACAATACTTCCTCCAGATTTCTGCTCAGAAAAGATGCTCCAGGGCTTCAAGGACGCCGGTGAAGACTCAGACGCCCTGCTGCAGTCCTACACCAAGCTCTACAACGACAGCATCGGCTCCCGCCCGGCCGACATGCACCTGGGCATCCACCTCTGCCGCGGCAACTTCGCCTACTCGCGGCACTTCTCCGAGGGCGGCTACGACCGCATCGCGTCGCGCCTCTTCAACGAGATCAACGCCGACACCTATTTTCTGGAGTACGATACGGAGCGCGCGGGCGGCTTCGAGCCGCTCAAGGAGCTGCCGGCTGACAAGAACGTCATCCTCGGCGTCGTGACCTCCAAGTTTCCCGAGCTCGAGGGTCTCGAAAATATGCGCGATCGTGTGTTCCAGGCGGCTGACTTCGTGGCTCAAGGCGCTGGCCAAACGCGAGAACAAGCGCTGAAGAGGATTGGTGTCAGCCCGCAGTGCGGCTTCGCCAGCCACCACCTGGGCAACTCGATCACCCACGAGGACATGATTAACAAGTTGAAGTTGGTGAGGAAGCTTGCGGACTCCATCTGGCCGGGGGAGCCCTGAGTAGTATGAAAGGGAGCATCAACGACTCAGAAGAGAAGCTAGTGTAAAAGTGATTGAGTCGAATAGACGATTGGTGATTGTTTCCGTGCGAGGCGGTCGAAATGAGAAAAAGTTATCGTTCTGGTTGGTCTGGGTCCGTGCAAATAGCCTGGTAGCGATAGGGTCCGAAATCAAGTTCTCGCCTTGTAACAGCGACATACTCCTTGCGTGATGTTTGGCAGAGAATAGAGTTCCACTGCGAAATAGCTCAAAAGGGGGTATCATTGTTGAAAGCTACGCCAAACGCCGTCCCCATGCCTCTTCTTTGCCACTCCTCTCGTCGACCTGCCAGCATGCCCAGAGCACCCGAGCGCGAAGCTCACACAGGCAGCGGCTGCGGGTTGTTCCCGACGGTCTTGTACAGCTCGCGCAGCTCAAACTCCTCGTGGCCGCCCTCGGGGACCTCGCCGACGACGCGGGCGGGCTGGCCCGCGACGACGCTGAAGCTCGGTATGACCATGTTGGGCGGCACGACGGTGCCCTCGAGGATGCGGACGTAGTCCTTGACGATGGCGAACTCGCCGACGACGCAGTCGCGGCCGACGTGCACGTGGGACCCGATCGAGGCGGCCTGGATGACGGTGTGCTGGCCGACGAAGACGTGGTCGCCGATCCGGAGGGGCATGTAGGTGAAGGATCTGCAAGGAGCGACGACTCTAGTCAGCAGAGGTATCTCAATGGAAAGGAGGTCGGTCTTCTCTCACCCCTTGTACATCCGCCCCGGCGGTCGGAGGACGGCGCCCCTCGAGAGGAAGCAGTACCGCCCGATGGCGACGGCGGTGTTGTTCGCCGGGGCGCCGCCGCCGGAGGGCTGCGCGGAGCGCGCGAGGTCGCCGCGGATCATGACCTCGGGCTGGATGACCGTCTTTCCTCCGAGCATGATGTTCTGCGTGCCGACGAGCGTCGCCTTGCGGGCGACCTTGTTGCCCGTGTCCTAGAGGCGGTCTGTCAGTTCGGTCGGCGCCATTGAGCGTGTCGGAAGGGTCTATCGTACGGTCTCGATGTAGTCTCCCTTCGCCGGTCTTCGTGACATCGTGGGCGACAGCGCTGTGTATTTGCGATTGTGGTTTTGGTCGGGGGTTTGTCGAGAATGGAAGGAAGAGATTCGTTTGGTAATTGTTGGCTGCCAGGCGCGTTGGTTGGTGTGTGACGTGCTGAGGTGGCCCGGGCGACTCACTACCCGCGGAATTACAGCGCGCCGCTTTAGGGGCTTCCTCCGTCCATCTGATGATCTCTGCAAAGCTTCTTTCTTCTGCCTACCTACTTACTTACTACTTACTTTATTTGAACTACCGACCTACTCAATACACCTTTATATGTCCGTTCTGTCTCGCTTTTTTTCTTTCCTCAATCTAAAAAAACGAAATCAGAAGAACCACCTCGACTCCTTCAACGAGAACAACTAATGTATCGACACGGCATACAGACAGACAGACAACCAGCGACAGAGACGAAAAGTAGAGCAAACGACAAAAATCGAAGATGCGGCCAGTGTGGATTGAACACACGACCTTCAGATTGATTGAATGAAGTTGTCCAGGTCCTTGTGGGACCCGCTTCAGTCTGACGCTCTCCCAACTGAGCTATGTCCGCCGGACATCTTCGAGACCCGTGAGAGCTCCACGATGCTATGAATCGGTCCACAGAAGTGGATCTTCGCGATCTCTTCGGACTGAGCAATAATTCATCGTGTTGTTTGGTGTTTCTGTTCAGCTGACTGACCATTGGATAGAAATGCTATCTCGGTGGACACAGCGGCCAACGATACTGGGATATGAGGGCTGCGGTCCAATGATGACGAGGTCTCACCTGCATGATGCATCAGATGCACAGCCAACCAGAAAAGCACAGCCCCAGCCTGATCAAGATATCTCGGCTACTTCTCCCCAAATTTTCCGCTCTCTTCGATCCGACTTCCCACCAGCAGTCAATCGCAGCCGATAAATGATGGAGGACCCCGACGACCACAAGAAAAGCAGTTTTCGATTGCGGTCCGTCAAGCAATGGGCCCGAAGCCTAAAGGCGGGTCGTCCCACCAGCCAAAACCCAACAGACCATGCCGAGACATTGTCGAGATCACCATCCTCTGTACAGAGCCCCAAACCGGGCCGTGGGCATGATCAGGCCAATAATGGGAATGGGCCCATCGTCGGTACTGAGACACTATCCGAGCTGCCTTCGCGAATCCACAACCAGGGAGAAGTGCCCCCAAGCCGAGATGGGAGTAGCTCCACGGCGGGGGCTGTAGTCAGAGCTTCTGGATCGGACAATTCAGCGGTCCCTCGCCCAGTCGCGCCTGATGATGCCGGTGCCGAGAAGCAGATATCGGGCAGTCTTGTAATCGAGCTATGGAACGATGCTTTTCAGGTGGTCAAGAATGACGAGAACATGGGACAACTCCTTCAAGATTATGAAACGCAGCTGAAAAAGACATTGACTCAAGGCAATTCTCCTCTCTCTTCAAACTTGTGGAGCGTAGCTAATTTCATCAGACACGAACCTGTCAAATGATGCAATGACGGCATGTCAATCCTGGGACTCGGCAAGTATGAAGGAATGGCTGGTGATGGTTGGGAAGGCGCAAGACGAATCCAAGAAACATAAGACGGCCAAGGATACCACTTTGGGAGTGCTTGGTGTCGTCAAAGGCCCCAGCTCGTTCATTGCGACTATGCTATCTCAGTCCCCTCCGGCAGCCATGGTATGGGCCGGAGTCTGTGCTGCCATACCAGTGAGTCTAGAACTTCGTCCTCCGTTCCCCAACTTTTCTGACCACTGCCAGATCGTCACACTGCCTTTTGAGGAAGACCAGAAGATGGTCAACGGAACTAAAGTATATCTGCGAGAGAGCGCCAATGTACTTTGCTCTCCCTGACCAGCTCCTCAGAGGTACCAATCGCGATGCGGATCTTTCCAGGACCGGCCAGTCGATCCGAGCCACAGTACAAAGCCTCTACCAGCACACCCTCGAGTTCGTCATCTTGAGCGTATGCTCAATCCATCGGCGGAGGTTCCGCCGAGTGTGGCAAGCTCTGCCCGGCCAGACGGAGTGGGAGACTCGACTGGAAAATATTGAAAAGACGGAGCAAGCTCTCAGTCGAGACACCTCGATATTCCAGATGTCCGATCTTCTTTTCAGGATAGACGACTTCATGGACTTCTACAGGCAGACGCAGTACCGCGAGGAGGCCAAAGCCAAGAAGGAGAAGAGGAGTCGGCTTTTTAACAACCTCAAAGGCACCGACTACAAAGAACGGCTCCTAGCTACCAGGAAACGGGTTGACGGCACTTGCTAATGGTTTTGCGACAACCGAAAGTTCCAACGGTGGCTCCGCGAAAGCGGCGGTCTGCTTTTAGTTTCAGCTGACGCTGGTTGTGGCAAGTCCGTTCTGTTCAGATACTTGATTGAAGAGGTACTTGCCGAACACGACCCTCAGGCGACCATCTGTTACTTCCTCTTCAAAGACGATGATTTGGGGGCAAGAAGCTTCACAAACGCCGCGAAAGCGCTGCTTCTTACTGTTCTCGAATCAAATCACGAGCTCGCGGATTCTTGCGGAAAAAAGCTGGATAACGACCCGAACTGGCCGAATGGTCTACGACAGCTATGGACTGCGTTTTTTTGAAGCTTCGATGGATACCAAGGCAGGATCTGTCATATGCGTTTTGGATGCGCTTGACGAGAGTGATCAAAACGGGCTTCAGACTTTCGTTGACTGTCTCAGCGAATTTTGGCTCTTCAACCCATATGCCCCGAGGCTCAAGTTTATCCTCACAACAAGGGGGTATCCGCAAATTCTGAACAAGTTCAACAGACTCAGTCATACCACCGTCAGCTTCGACGGCGAAGATGACGATGAAGTGGGGTCCAGGAGCCGCCTCGAGCAAGAAATTGACAACGTTACGCAAGACAGACTCGACGAGTTGTTTGAACAAAGACGGGATATTGGCGAGAAATCCAAACGAATTATCAAGACTGGCTTGTCCCAAAAGGGTTTCAAGCAGGCAACGTATCTTTGGATGCATCTCATGTTCGAAATCTTGGAGAAGACGTATCCTCGCAACCCAAAGGACTGGGGCAAGCTCTTTGAAGGCCCCCCCGGCGATATCGCTCAGGTCTATGATAAGCTTCTTCAACACGTCAGTTCCGGGGAGAAGGACGCGGTTCGCGCAACTCTAGGGCTGATAATAATTGCAACGCAACCTCTTACAGCCGGAGAGCTCGTAATGGCACTGAATGCTAGAGATAACGTTGACAACCTACGCAGCTCGGATTTTTACGAAGACCTTCCTACTCCAATAGAGTTTGTCAGTTGGCTGCATCGCGGATGTGGATCATTCGTGTCCGTCTTTGCCGGCAAGGTGTATTTGATACATCAGACGGCAAGGGAATTCTTGATCACTGCCGAGAACGGAAATACCAAAAACCCATCCACTTCTGTCTGGCAAGGCTCGATAGTGGAGACAGAAGCTCACCGACACATGGCCGAGAGTTGTGCCGTGTCTCTATCACTGGATGAGATGCATGCCTTGCACTTCGATCAACAGGTCCAGCGGCGTCGTTCTGTTCCCAATAGTTACGATGATCACTTGAGTCTATGGGCTATGTTTACAGATTACGCAGCAGACAACCTGATCGTCCACTTTCTGATGTGCCGGCACCAACTTGAGGGACATACGTCAGATAGGATGGCCGACATAGGAGAAGAGTATACCGAGATATTTTCCGCTCTCTTTCATCGCGAGGAGTCGGAGCTCTTGCGTCATATTCTGGCCGGACACAGTCAACTGGAACATTTCCAAACCCTACTTTCTTATATCGGAGTCGATTGCTACGGATCCCCTGAAAGTGTCCCGAACGTCTACAGGGTTATGTGCGCGGCCTGTCGACAGGACAGCGTACATCTGCTGAAGTGTGCTCTGGAAATATGGGAAAAGGATGAGAAGCGGAAGGATTACAGCAAAAGTATCCTTGGGGAGGACTCCCTTTTCTTGCTCTTGCTTCCCCACTTCGCGGCTCGGGGAAATGCCACGTTGTGTCTTCATTACTTGCACAGCCGAGGCTTTGATATGGGAGTCCAGGGCCCTGATGACGAGACCTCACTACACGTTGCTGCCGAAGCTGGCTTTTTGGAAGCCATGTCTGTCCTTATTGGGTTTGATGTCTCGACAACAACGCTGGACAACAGAAAAAGGACCGCGCTGGTTCTAGCTATGGCAACAAATGCCGGCACCTGGGATCTCGTCGAAGAATTCCTGGCGTCAAGACATGACCGAGAAGAACAGTTTCTTACTGTTTTCAGCATCCACGTATGATCATGAAGCCGAAGGCCCAATGATGCCCAGCGAGACGTTTGACTTTCTGGTCAATAAAGGAGCTGACCTTGAGCATCGATATCAACACGAAATGGACATGGCCGCACTTCAGATTAGCGTCCAGCGAGAAGAACGTGTGTTGTCTACGGCGTCACTTCTGACACTGGGGGCAAATTACCGCGTCGTTGATCGCCAAGGGGAAGATACTGTGGAAACGGCGGGAAAGGCAGGAAACTTGAAAGCGTTGGACCTCCTTCGAAGCCATGGGGCAAGTATCAGTGAAAGGGGATGATACAAGGGGGATACTCTGCTGCATTCGGCATGCAGGGCAGATAAAATGACAAGAGCCTGGGCTTTGGTCAAGGAAGGGGCAGACATCGATATCCGAAACGACGAGGGTCTGACCGCGCTCGAGCTTGAAATAATGCTCCATGGAGGCGATCCCGAGATGGTTATGTATGACTGGGAGAAGGCAAGGGAAGAGGCAAGGGTTGAGGCAAGGGTTGAGGCAAGGGCCACTGCAGGTGGTTGTTACTATTGCTGTAGTACCTGACACTCTTGGGCCGGTTTGGGCGACGACGTTTACTTCTGATGCCTCAAAAAGAAGTGTTTAAATGACATCAAAACGTCAAACTCAAAACTCGTTCAATTTTCGTGTTTTATCAGGCTAAAAAATACGATTGGACATTTAGGACGCAGCCGGCAGGGAGGTTAGATTCGGCCGCTTTGGTACCCAGCAACAGACAGACGCAGGTTGTGAACTGTTGGTACCTACAAAGCCGGACCTTTTTTATTCTGGAGTACCATGCTCGACTTCAATTTCATTTAGGCAGGCAGGGCCTTTGGCAACTGCAACGCCCAGTTTCTGGTCGATGACGAGTCTCTATCATCTATTGTGCGGCGGACTTTGGGTTTGACTACTGAAGTTCTTGTACCTAGTTCTCTTTCGTGGAGTATACTATCTGCAGAAATTACACCTTTGACAAATATGTGGTATCGTTCATGACGTCTGATCAGGTTGCAGTGCCTGTTGAAGAAAGCCAATTGCAAATCAGAGTTTACAAAGAGATGGAAGCTAAGTTAGGGCTGAGTATTGACCAGACTGGCCGATTAGTTAGTTTACTCAATACGTTTGTTACTAGGAGCCTGAAGGCTATGCTTAGGCAGTTTTTTTGGGGATAGGCTTATATCCACATAGCATCGGCCGCCGCACTTCTTAAAGAGTGTGGCGGCTGGGACAAATGTCACTGCTGAGGAATCATATAACCTTATTCTCCCCGCTGTTTCCGAGGCTTACCTACATGCATAAATTGACTCGGAGCGGTCGGACCACAGTCACAGCCTCGGCGGGAGGACGCTAGCCCCCTTTCCGGTTGCCGATTTCTCTTGTCTTGTAAGCGTTCGATGATGCCAGAACCACATCTTGTGTAGCCAGTCCCCAACGGTCGCTTCTGCGCAGGCATCTTGGTTGTAACAAGCCACGGCCTCGTTCGTTGAAAATCCTCATTTTTGGTGATGAGCCAGAACGCGTCGATGCGGTCTAGGAACGGGAGGGAACGGCTTTTTTTTTGGCTTCGATCCCGGCCCTCCGAATAGCCTCAAGGACCCTTTCGTGCCGTCGATGTCTGAGACGTGCACACATGCTTGCGGCTGATCCCACGGACGGTCTGGCTAGGATGGGGGGCTAATAATGCCGCCGGTAGTTTCCCGATGACCTGGGCGTCTGGAATACCTGCATATACTAGTGGTTTAGTAGGGCTGGGCGAGACAGACACGGATGCGGCGTCGTGCGAAGGTGTCGTATTTCCTCGCAAAAAATGAACAAAGAGATGCGGCTCTCTTTCGCCCGCCTCCCCAGGATTGAATCTGACATCAGCATTCTCTCGTAGAGAATGTTGTCAACACCCGCGAAGATTGCTCAGCGTCTTGATTCACCAGTCTCTTTCCCCCTCGCTTGGTCCGCCCGCTATGCATACGACAAAGCTGCTTCTCGTTTTGCTCTCCGCGTGCTCGACGGTCCTGGCCCAAGGAGCCCCCGCAGAGAACACCCCGAGTTGCGTGGTACGGTGACAGAACCTCCTCCCAACTTCTGAGCTTGGATGTTGACGGGAACTCTAGTCACCATGCGTAACAGCAAGTTTGAACCTCACCGGCTGCCCGTCCACGAACCAGACCTGCCTGTGTCACGATGACCTGTTTCAGAAATCAGTCGGCGACTGCGTCATCGCCAGCTGCTCGGTCAGGGATGCGCTATGTAAGAGCAGCATCCACAGGGCTACGAAGACTTGATTGTTTGAGGCCTTTGCTGACTATAGCTTTCATCTGTACAGTCGCGAAGAACCAGACGTGGACGGCGTGCGGCTTCCCCACGCACGACGACTTTCACCTGACCAAAGCCCTCCGGATTTCCTTCTTCTGCATATTTGCCACCATCCCGTTCATCCTGAGGTCCATCGTAAAGATTGCGCGGCTAACGGTGTGGGGCCCCGACGACGTGACCATTCTATTCGCATACGTGAGCGTTAACCCTTCCACCAAGGGCATGAGGACAGAAAGAACTGACTGGGGAGTAAGTGCATACTGTGCGGAGTCATGCCCGCTGTCAGTTTGTGTGAGTATACTGCCAAGCCGAGAGGTGCCGCCATTCTTTCAGTCGAGATATCTGACTAGCTGCACAGCAGAGAGGGCCGGAGTGGGCAAAGACTTCTGGAGCCTCACCATCGATCAAGCCATCAACGCCAACCTGGTATGTTCCCCCATCCATATCAACTAGAGCAGAGAGGCCAAGATAATATTTCAAGGGCAGTTACTGACTAAGAATCGACTTGCCACCAGTCATTCTACATCGGGCAGATCTGCCACACCTCCGCCATGGGGCTGATGAAGGCGTCCATCCTGTTTATGACCCTGCGGATATTCCCCAGCGACACGTTCCGCGTGGTTCTCTGGGCGACGCTGGCCTTCAATTTCGCTTTTACCGTCGCGTGCGCCCTGGCCTTTGCATTCCAGTGCCACCCGATCGACCTCGCGTGGACGTACTGGCTCGGGGAGAGGGGGGGCCGGTGCCTTGACGTTCACGCCCTCGGCGTCGTCTACTCGGCCGGCCACGTCGCGGTGGACGTGTGGATGCTCGCGCTGCCGGCCACGCAGGTATGGAGCCTGAACATGAAGCGGCGCAGGAAGTTCGCCGTGACGTTGATGTTCAGCCTGGGACTCTTGTAAGCAAAGGCCGGAACCCCCCCCCCAAACCCCCTTTACAAGCACCACGCACCTCGTGGCGGGATGTTTTCTGACACTTGCACAGACTGACGGCCGTGAGCGCCGTTCGCCTGAAGTGGATGGTGACCTTTAACCCCAAAGGGGCCAACGTGACCGGTACGTCTGCGAAACGCTCAGCTGTGATGCCCAACCGTGGCCAGTTTGCTTACACGAGAGTGTTGCTATTTAGTCGACGCCCTTTTCATAGCCACCTTGTCGGACGTGGAGCTCTTCGTCGGGTTTTTCACGGCCTGTATACCGACCACCCGCCTGTTCGTCATACAATTCATCTTGAAGCGGTCCGAAAAGCCCGAGAGGATTACCCAGCCCCCACCGCCGTCCGCGGGGTCAACGGGATCATCGCTAACTTCGCCCAAGGCCGCCGCGAACATGGACGTCGCGTGGACTCGAGATGATGGCCCCTGGGACGGCCGCGTCGGAGAACCTTTCGGACCGGGACAGCTTCGTGGATGACATCCCGTTACAGCCACTTGCAAGAGACGACGCGGCCGACGACGATACGGGGCAGGCTGGACCTGACCCCAAGTGAGCCCGGAACCGGCCAATCCCGGCGCTCTGGCGAGTACATACAGCCTTTGCTGCCTTCCGAGATGGGTTGATCGAGGAATCGCGCGGTTTGCGAAGGTGGTCAAAGGACGGTGTAAATATCAACGACCCTGAGAACATATAACATGGAATCGATTAATAATGAATTGGAGTTGTTGGAAGTCTGCATGACCGGAACCCGTCTCCGCTCCGAGTGGCCCCTGCGTTGTCACCGCCGCCGGCCGTCCCCGCCCCACCGATGGGCGGCTCGAATCCGGCAGCAAGTTGATAGGTTCTCACTTGAATACTGGGACAACAGGTAATATAGGAAATAAAAAGATGGCAGGCACGATAGGAGCGTACGATGACTATGAAAGGGATAATTGGGACAGTAGATACATACTCCTTCCGATGTGGCCGGCTTATTATCACAAATGAGGAACACACTCTTTTACACTTCTCGTGTGCATTCGCAAGCTTTGAGTCGCAATCAAACCAATCAGCACAATCTTTTCTGAGAAACATATTGACGATGTCACCAGGGAGGCAATCGTCGAAATTACTAAATGTGATATCTCCCCGGCGGGGATCTCTGACTCGGACCAAGAGCAAGGGTGTCTGCCCGTTCGGCACCCCAAGCTTGGCAAAAGCTTGACTTTTTTGCGTCCCGGGGCCATCCCGGTCCACCAACATCTCCTCCTTCCCGTTGCGGCAGGAGCAAAACCACAGGTCCCAGATGTTATCACGACACGAGCGACGCGGAAATTGCGTCTTCGGGTAGCCGGCGAGCGACGTGCGACCAGGCCGATGGACCCCTCGCGATTTCGGCGCACTGGAGAGACGAAAAGAGCTGGAGGGGGGAATTATATATCATGGACGACAGCTAGCTGGTCTTCGAGCCGGGAGAACCTCTCTGTTCTGAGCCAGGCAGAGTCCGAAGAAACCCTCAACAACCTAACAACTCTCCCAACTTCACTATGAAGTCCGCAATCATCGCATCCGCAGCTCTTCTGGGCTCGGCCGTCGCCGCCTCCGCCAAGTCGCAGCCTAGACCCTTCGAAATCGTCGAAGTCGACCTCTTGTCCCTGCAGAAACGCGATGTCATCTCGAGAAGGGACGACGAAGACACGCCCCTGGCGGTGTCACCCCACGTTCTCCAGTTGAGCAAGGTCGCAGGCCTCTCGCGCTCCCAGAGCTGGGTGCAGTCCATCCGCAACGGGCCCGCCGCGGACGGGCGGTTCAGGACAACCCCGGGGAACGCCCACGTCACCAACATGACGGACCTCAACGGCTTCGAGTACATCGCCTCCATAGGCTTCGGCGACCAGACCCTCGACGTCATCGTCGACTCGGGCTCTAGTGACACCTGGGCCGTCCAGCGCCGCTTCATCTGCCAGGACTCTGAAGGGGTGGCGCTCAACGACGTAAGTGACTCGATTCCAAGCCAGGGGACTTACAGAGAAGATTGTGCAAACCGGAGGGGATGGTCACTGACAAGAACGTGACCGAACGACAGTCCTCCGCCTGCACCTTCGGCCCCGCCTATGACGGCACCTTCCAGCACGGCACCATCCCGAGCATGCACTTCAACATCACCTACGGCGACGGCGAGTTCGCCACGGGGCCCATGGGCTTCCAGGACATCTCCCTCGCCGGCCTGTCGGTCCCGCACCAGCAGGTCGCGCTCGTCAACAAGACGTACTGGAACGGCGACGGCGTCGCCAGCGGCCTGCTCGGCCTCGCCTTCGACCTGCTCACGAGCCAGTACCCGGACGGCTCCGTCCGCGGCGCGAACGCCTCGGTCCCCTACTCGGCCATCTTCTCCACCATGTCATACGAGGGCATCGTCGACCCGGCTCTGTTCAGCATGGCCATGGACGGCGCGTCGCAGAAGGGCCAGCTTGCGTTTGGCGGGCTGCCGCCTGTCGAGACTGTTGGCGGGTTTGTTAGCACGCCCATCAGGATGGTAAGTGACCGCTCCGCAATTGTCGCCAGGAAACCCGTGCTAATGCGGAAACGAACCCAGATCGCCGTGTACGAGAGCATGACCCAGGCCAAGACGCAGTACTCCTTCTACACGATCCTGCCCGACGGCTACGTCATCAAGAACGCGACCTCGTCCCAGAACCTCCCTCCCACGAGCAACGCGACCCTGGCATCCAGCAAGTGGAACACGGCCGTGGCAAAGCCCGACGGCTTCCTCAACAGCACGACCCCGACCATCGTCGACAGCGGCACGACGCTCATGTACGTGCCGAGCGGTAAGTTGCGAACAAAAACCACTCACTACTCCCAGACCCAAAGCGAGAAAGAAACTGACCGCAGATCACCAGACATCTCGACGGCCTACGCAGGCGCCATCCCCGACGTCATCTACAACCCCTTCGGCGGCGCCTACTACGCCCCCTGCAACGCCACCCTCCCGGACTTCGGCATCGTCATCGGAGGCCGCACCTTCTACGCCGACAAGGCCGACCTCCTGCAGACCTCCGACCCCGCCGACTTCGGCGACGGCGGACCGCCCTACTGCCTCGTGGGCGTCACCGACGGCGGCGAGGGGCCCTACATCCTGGGCGACACCATGATGAACAGCCTGGTGACCGTCTTCGACGTGGGCGCGGGTAAGATGCGCTTCGCGAGCCGTCGCAAGTGAGAGAGGTCGCAGCCAGGAAGGAAGGAGGGGGGGGGGGGGGGGTGTTGTTGTTGTTGTTGTTGTTATTCAACTCCCAAGGCGAGACGATGACGGATGGAGACGAGTTCTCCGAGGGCGACGCATGCGACGTCAGGACCTCTGTTTGGATTACTGTTTAGCCCTCTGTCCGGTATTATTTCGCCGGAACGCCGTTTTACTTCCACTACTCTTGTAACCTTCTAATACCTCCATGACGACTCTATGATTCCCTTTTTCTTTTCCCCCGCGTCGCTTATTGCCCTTTCTCTGCTGCTGTCTTCCGACGTCCCGTTGCTAGCCGTCGTCACCGATTTATACTGTTGCGACTATTACTTTCTCTGTCCTCCCCGTTGTCTTTATCATCCGTCAAGCCTCCTGTGTTTATTGTAGACTTGCCAGGTGGACTGGAAATGTATGTTGCAGGAACTGGATGGCTGTGTGGATAGGTAGTCCCCAAACGGTTGTATCTGTAATATTGGTGAGAATTAAACCGGATTTTATAGTTTCAAAATAGTAATGTAACACGATTGGAAGTAATACTATCAGACTACTGCCGTGGACTTCCAGAAACTTCAGGTGATGGCATATAATGCGTTAAGTTAGGCAGGCAAGGGTTACTTAGATGGTCGTTCAAGATAGTCACGGCACCCAGTCAAAATAGGCAGGCTCATTGGGAAGCAACCGCAGGAAGACGCGGCAGGGCGCCAAGGGATTGGCTGCGCACGCTCGGAAACTGAAATGATTCGATTCACACTAATACCCAATTACCACTCCTCGGCCCGTATCCTTAAAGCCGTATCTTTTACTGGGCAAGGCCTTCGCCGCCGGGGCATTCTCTGCGATGGCTCTCCTGCCAGTGCTGCCGCTGACAGAGTTTCGAGTCGTACCAAGCCTCGCGGCAACCGGGACATTGAAATAATGTGCCATGGTAGAGAATTCCGGGACGCCGGCAGTATTGGCACGCGAGATCGACATTCCGCCACGCGAACTCCACTGCCGCCCACCTGTCGCGGAAGGCCGTCGTCTCGCGGAACATCCAGTCGTTCTCTCTGAAGGGCGGGTTATGGATGCCGAGGCTCGCGAGCGCGCGCTCGATCCCTTGTGCCAGCTCGCGCCACACGGAGTTTTGTTCGTAGTCCCAGGCGAAGGGGCGGACCAATGCGGTCTGTTCGTCGAGGGGACTGGCCACCAGCAGCGGCTTGCTGAAGGCCTCTAGGATTGCGATGGCCACAGGACCGGGGAGGAGCTCCTCGCTTGCGACGCTGCTCCACCGGATGGCCAAGGCGTCCACCTGAACCGCCAGAATGACCTACCCCTGGTAGTTGTCGAAGTTAACCCTGCGGACGCCCAAGATCCAGGCGTTTGCAATCCTCTCATGACCGATGAGATAATACATCGGGGACCGTCGTTCGTTGTAAGGCATCGAGGCGGTCATTAGGTAAGGGGCCCGAGGAGGAAGAGTTGTAGCCGGAGGAGTTGTAGCCGGAGGAGTTGGAGCCGGAGGAGGAGCCGGGGCTGGAGGGGAATTTCGATCTGGAAGAGGAGCTCCAGCCAGAGGAGGATCTCGAACCTGAGGACGACCTAGAGCCTGAGGACGACCTCGAGCCAGAGGAGGGTCTCGATCCAGAGGATGAGTTTGAGCGGGACGTCGGTCCGGAAGAGGTACTCGAGTTGGAGGAGGAGCTGGAGCTGAAGGAGGGGGATAAGGCGGATGTGGTGGAGTCGGAGTGCGAGGAGGAGGGGGATAAGGAGGGGGCGGCGGCGACTGCGAAGGCGATTTGCTCATGGCGAAGTGATGTGGCGAAGATGTTTGCTAAAAAACGTAGTACGGCTTAGAGCTGTGAGGCGGGGGAAGATGGCTCCCGACATACGGATACAGAGGGAGGATTTGTTATGAGCGCGGTCATGCTGCCTCGGCTCCTGCTCTCCCCGGGGGTGTTTCGCGATCCATCACTCCTGCCGACCCTGCTCCGTCTCTCTCTTGTTGTTATATTAGTGCCTTCCCGACCCCATCGTCACTGCCTCTCCGTTGCTGCCGCCCCTGCCTCGTCGTCGACGTTGTCCGTCCTCGTCGTCGCTGCCGTCCGTCCTCGTTTCCACTGCTGTTGAACCCCCCGTCCTCACCGCCTTCCGTTCCTGTTATCCATACCGCCCGCACCTGTTAAGACCTCACCGAAGAAGTACTGGGCCTTCTGCAAACCTAGGTAGAGACCGCCCTTTCAACCGCTTGGCGGAAGCCGACGCTCGCCAGCAATGCCTACAAAATCAGGAAGCCACCGCCAAAAAACCTAGCAGTCTTGGCTTCGAAACTAGAAACAAGACATCAAAGACCACTCATCAAAGAGAAAAAAAGAAGCAGGCTGGCGTGGCACACACAAATGCATTCTACCTGCCGTGCGACCAATACAGGTGAGCATTGGCAGGACGCATATAAGCGCCCGAGTCCCGGTTTCTTTCTGTGGTGATTGGCCGGACGAGCGCCACTCCACGTCGTGCAGGGCCAACAAGACGCTCCACTGCCGCGACCGACCACCTTGACGATGAGTCCAAGTTCTTTTTATTACTACAGAGTATGTAATATGCATCCCTCTCGCTGATTAGGTGCAGTGCAGGATGGAGCTAAGGCAGCTTGGTCTGCGCTAGCTCGAGCTATAGACGCAGTTTGCGCGGCGGCCGAAAGGTGAGGGGGGATATCGCATGATGCCGCCCCCGGCATGCTTGAGGACCCCTCTTTCGTAGGCAGGCTGACTCTGGCAGACGGGGAAGGTCGGGAGAAGTCCGGCGGTTGCTTTCGATAAGGCAAGAAGGAGGCTGGCTGGGTTGTCACTTTGGTCCTTTGGTGTTGTGCTACCTACCTAGGTACCCTGCGCTTCGTCTGCCTCGCGGGTAAAGTTGCGTCGGAGAAGGAAAACATGTTGAATCCAACGTTGAGAAGCGACGACCTACCCCGGTCCCAACAGGCGAGGAAAGAAAACACGCCGACGCTGGCCACCTTCCAGGTCGCATTCTGGCCGCTTATCAACACCGGAGGGAAAAGAGTGCAAGTCCGCCTCGTGGCCATGTGGCCGCACGAAAGCGAAGCAGTACCGGCGGTCAGTTCCTTCCTGCCATACAAGTCTGATGTGAAGAACGAAGAAGAAAAATGCATGGCGTCGATCGGACGGTCACAGAGACTGCAGTGCCGTCCCCTCGGGCCTTCGACATGGGGATTGTATCGCATCGCATTCAGCCCGTATCGTCAAACGGGGCGGCCTGGGAAGATGCTTGTGAAGGGTTGACTGTGCCTCGCCCCTGAGCAGGTGATGCTTCCGGATTTAAGGCAATTGGGAAGGTTTGAGATTCCATCGTCAAGGAGCAATTGATACCAAAAAAAACCCGTGTTTGCCATCAACTTCCAAGGAGGCAGTAGTGATGTCGTAAAGCTCAGGTCGCATCACATCTCTGCGACGCATGCGGGGGAAGAAGGGGCACGTTTGTTTGCCATAAAGGCTAGATAGGTAAACTGTGATGTGCCCGTTTGATCGGCCGTACATCGTCGAAAAGTCTGGACGAACCTGCGCCGGGGTCTTTTGCCCAGGAAGACGATCCCCCGTCTTTTCAGCTGTTGGTGTTGGCTCGCTTGAGAGGGAAAGGTTTCCCTAGGCAAAAAACGGCAGGGAAGTGAGGGGATTCGGACAAGACATGGTCAGTGCGCCGCGGTCTGAAACGCCGCCTAAAGTGCTCTAGTGGCCGTTTGAAACATGCAAAGAAAAAACGTCCCCCTTCGCTTGACCAGCATGGAAAGGCACATTAGTTCGCTGCAGAAGCAGTGGGAAAAGCAGGAATTGACTTCTTCGACATCCCAACTAGTTCCCTCCCGATCTGTAAAGGTGCGGGCGGCGCGAGAGAAGTCTGAGACGCGATTCCAACACGAGGTTTCCATCCCATGTTGGAACTCAAGGGGTTACCGCGATCGACTCTTGGTGTTGGGTCGAGCTGGCAAGGATGGGAATTGAGCCTGTTGGTGCTCGTCTTCGTCCCTGTCCCTGTAGGCCGCTCTGCCCTGCGACCCGCGCCGGTTGACAGCGAAGCCAACAACGGGGGGTCAGAATGCTCCATGCGGTTGTTGGCATCGGCATATTGGCACCAAAAGTCCTCGACAGGTGCCAGAAGCATCGCGAGAGCGAGAGCGATGCTTCAAACGAGGCAGAGCTGACGACGTCTTTCGCGACGAGGAACACGAGAAATGCTATTCTCCGGCGGGCTATTCCGCAGTTTCGCTCTTACGGGGACGCATATAGAGTTTGCCGACCTGAGGTGAAGTTAGTTACACGGGGCTCTCCGCGGGCCCGTCGTTGAATTGAGGAGGGACATGCACTCCCCCTGAGAGTCGTTGACCAGGGGAACCGTGGATCGCGTCGGCGATTTTTCTTGACGTGCTGGATTAAATGTCCGGCCCATGACGAGAGCAATCCCGCCCTGCCAAAATCTCAAACGAGGCTGTTGGACGATGTCACCAACCGATAAGAGTTGGGGGTGGCGGAGGACGATGCGATTGCTACCTAGTAGCAAACCCGACGGCGTGGTATTGCAGATCTCCAGACGGCACGACGTGGTGACGTGACTGCGCGCGGTTTCAGGTCCGAGATGTTTGTGATCGGCCGTGGCTGACAGATCGGGTTCGAATCACGTCGAAAAAGGAGAGAGACACAGAGTTTCTCGTCAGGAGAAGGATGGAGTTTGAGTCGCGTCTGAATTAGAGTGCGGGATGGGTTCTGGGGATCAGTGGAGCCCGCTCCAGGGCGAGCGCGCGGGCGGCGCCGACCCCAAGGTGAACAGTGCGCCACGATGGCAAGCAAACGAAACGCCTTGAGCACGCAAGGGGAAAGATACGGGACGCCGGCGACGGAAGGTCCAAATGACGAGACGGAGGCCGGAAGGTGAACAGAGAGAAACGGTCGGTTGTGCCGTATCACATCGGAGCCGAAAGAAAAAGGGCCAAGATGCCTTTGCAGAGAGGGGACTTTGTCATGACCAGCCTCCCGGAAAGAGACGCGGCCGAACGAAAATCGGTGGGGTTTCTTCCTGCCAATTTGTTTCCCCAAATAAGGCCTGCAGGCACTAAGAACGACGAAGATGCTGCTGCCCGTCAAAATTAGAAAAGAAGGAAAAGATTCCATCCGGTCCGCTTATTGAGCCAGTCAGCGCGGGGGCAGGCAATCAACTTAACGCCCTCGGCCCCGCGAGCAGCCGTGCTATATTTTGTCGCCCTTCTTGGCTCTGCGGGAAGGTGGCTGCCGATCCAACATTGCACCGTCAGCTTAAGCCAAGAACCTTAGCGTGTGCGACTTCCTGAAGGGGATAGGCGGCGGGGTTCGAGGGACAGGCGCCACGCGGATGGGGAAGCTGCCGCCTCGCTAGTCAGGAAAGAGGCTCGCTTAGCCGCGCCCACCCGTGGGCGGATGATGGGGGTAACGGTAACGGTGCGCATTATTACTAAGATGTTGATTGAGGAAAAACGGAATGGCGAGGTGACATTTTGGCCCGCGAGGTCCTGGTCACTGCACGCAAGCGAACGCCATATGGAGCGGCATGGGCTCAGAGGGTTGCAGAAGGGGGAAATGAGGCACCTTGACGGGCCTACGAAAGTCCCTCCTGACTCCCCCGATGAGGTAGGTAGCATCATCGCCGCAACAAACTCGAGCCGACAAAGGTTGCTCCTCGAGACGGTGGCGCCAAAACGGGCGCGCAAGATAAACGGGGGAAAAACAGAGTTGGCACCATGTCGGCTATCTTGTGGCTTGTTTGCCCGTCTAAAACGGCGGGTTTCGATCTTGTGAGAAATCCTGCGGGCCAAGATACCACCTAAGCCTTGGCTGGCGAGATCCGCGCGCCTTCGAGCTTCCAGGACGTCCCAAGAAGTACAGTCAAGCAAACCAAGATCCGCTGTCAGCGACTCGATGAGCGACCGGGCTTGGGGCCGTTGGCGCGCCGCTGACAGATCTTCGGCACTCACTTCTTTGTTCCCCGCCGAACATCGCCTCGAAAGACGTAGGTCGTCAGCGCTTGGGAGGGGAAGAGTTTGTGCCGTGGTAAGACGACGGGACAGCCGCGATGCCCGGCGTTCTGGTAGCGTTCTGACATGCCACCGACCTAACCAACACTTCCGTGCGCCTGTGGCTCAAGGTGGCGGAAGGATTGACAGCCAACATCATCTTCCCAGAGCCACGGTTGGCATCTATGCATCCCTCGCTCTTGAACTGTGCCTGCCTGGCTGTCCCTGTGGCTACCGGCCATGAGGCCCAAGGCGGATTGGGACTGCCCATCATTCTCAAAGGAAAGGTTGCTCGTGGTGAGGAACCAGTCAGAAGAAGCGATGGATCCCAAGAAACGGTCGCCAAAAACGGTCGCTGCGAAAACCAGGACGGCCGGCAAACAGGCCACTCCCAGTCACTGGTGGCCCCACCCTCTCATGCCGTCGCTGCCGTCTTCTCGTTGGCGGCCTTCCGACTAGACGCGCATGGCGCCAGGCATCATCGCAGGCGGCGGCAGGGGTCTCTCGTGGTGGTGTGTGGGGCCGGGGTTAAGGCACGAAGCTACCTGCCCTTTTCTCATGCCGCCTTTCTCGTCTCATCTCCAGGAATACGGACACCACGCTGCACCACCCAGAGGAACACCACACCCCTCCCCGACAACCTTCTTTTCCACGAGATTTCTTTCTGTCGTTCCGGGCTGCAAGCAAGTGCACCTGCTCTCGAGCACGGACTAAGATGCTTGCTGCCGCATCCCAAATCCCAAATCCCAATCCACCCATCCTCAATTCCAACAAACCCGCCCCCCCGGGAAGGGTAAGGTTACGTCCTCGACCCCGTGAACTTGGTCCGTCTCTCAGTCTCTGCTTCTTCTGAATGCGGTCTTTGCTACTCCCTGGCAACCCTGGACACCCCCTTCCGGACGGCCGTCATGGATGGCCATGGCCCTCTGCCACGAGGAACCCTGCACCGCCTTGCATTCTGAAAAGGAAGCCTGCCTTGTCAGACCCGAACGCTAGAGTGCGCCTCGTGCAGGTGCGGGAGGTTTGCAGAGAGAGTTCGTTCAAAACACTCAACTTCTCCATGTATAAAGTCTGCTGTCTGGCTCCTCGTTCCATCCCTTCTTTGCGGCATCCAGTCTCATCGCACAAAACTCAACCGCTTTCCCAGTCTCTTCTGCTTCTCGTCTCTCTCGAACCACTTCCGCTTCGTCTTTCTTCACTACGCTGCAAACTGTCCTGCCCACCGTTGACCTTTCAACGCACTCGTCGGTCTTTGCTTCTATTAGTCCGCCGGCATTAGTCCTGTCTCGGGCCAAGGAACCCGTCCACCCCCGGCCACCACACCATCCCAGACAGACGCACGATTTAAGCGCCGTACCTATATTCGGTCGCAGGAGATTGCTCCATACTGCCTACAGAAAACGGCCCGCCGCAGCATTTGCTCTCGGTCATCCTCAGTCTGACCTGCTTCGTTCCCCACCACCCACGCGCGCCTCTCGCTGTCCTCCTCCACACTTGATCTAAGAAAAGATCTCCGGTCTCCGGTATTGCTGTTATATATCTCGCATCCGCGCATCTCGAAAAGTACCCCCATTCTCGACCACTCACTCGCGTCCAACGTCATCAAGAGCACCGTCGATCACCAACAAACATATAAAAGCCATCAAGATGCTCGCCAAGTCCTTTGTCGTTCTTGCCACCCTGGCTCTCGCCTCCGCCGGCCCTGTTCAGAGGAGACAGTGCTCCAGCAAGCCCACAGCGCCCACCCTTCCCGTCAACGGCAATGGTACGTACCCTCACCCGACTTACACCAACCCTCACCACCACAGAAAGGATCATGATCACTAACACTCTCCAAAAGGCCTCGAGCTCCCTGCCCCAGCAGAAAACCTCGTCCTGAAGCACATCGCCCTCGGCCACGGCATCCAGAACTACACCTGCACGTCCGTAAACGGTTCCACCTCCCTGACCGCGAACCCGACCGGCGCCCTCGCCGCCCTCTACGACGCGACGGCCTTCTACCCCTCCCAGGGCGCCGCCGACACCATCCCCCTCGACGCCTTCAACGCCCTCCCCACGAACGCCGTCTGGGCCTCCAAGCTGCCCCTCACATCGGACGGCTCGACCAAGTTCGGCGCCTCCTCGTCGGCGCCCTTCCCCTCGCCGGGTGAGGACCTCGCCCTCCCGGGCCTCAAGGCGCTGCCCTACCTCGGCGTCCACTTCTTCGACGCCAAGGGCACTCCCACCTTCAAGGTCGGCGGCGACGGAGGCGACATCTTCTCCGGCGGCAAGCTCAACGGCACCAAGGCCCCCGCCAGCGCCGACGTCGGCCCGGAGAAGACGGGCGCCGTCGACTGGCTCCTCCTCGGCGACAAGAACGGCGCGAGCAAGGGCGTCACCGTCATCTACCGCGTCGTCACCGCCGGCGGCGTCGCGCACCAGTGCACCACCCTCGGCGCCACCGACAGCGTGCCCTATGCGACGTACTACTGGATGTACGGACCCAAGTCGTAGGCTTCTTCAGCATGAGAGTTATTCGGTTTCACATCTTTGAGGCGTTTTACGGATAAAAGGAGGGACCGGGACCACGGCGCTCAGGTCATTGTTTTCCCAAAGGCTTTTTTTTCTTCCACTCTTCATTTCTTCACGTTCTCTCGACCAAACAAAAGTCAACGATTCGGATATACCCCCTCGGCGCGGATGGTACCTACGGGAGGAGAGACACAATGGGGCATTTTGCTTTCTTCAACAAGCTCGTCGTTCGCTTTAATATCTGCGGTGTTTTATTTGGTGGATGGGATCGCATAGACAGTAGCAGCATCGGGCGCGGATGGCCCTTTCTGTCTATTCCTTGTTATTCAAACCTGTATTTATTTTTAGGGCGCAACGCGGTACATAAATCATCATCACACAAATGAAAGCGGCCGTCGATGGCCTTTGGCTCTTTTGAAAAACACGTTCTGCTTCCCACGTGACCGGTGTTGTCACGTCTGCTCTTGATGTTCGTTACCTCCCATTGAGCACTCTTGAGAATCGAGTTCGTGTAATGATGCGTCTGTCAAAAGAGTCTCGTGCGTGTGTGGTAGGTAAAATGCCGAATCAGTAGGAGAACTAGATGACAAACATCTCTCCCGCCCAACGAGAGAAGATACCTAGGTAGGCAGAACAACTTTGTGCCGCCATGAGGTAGATTCGACATACGTCCCCAAAAACAAATAACAGCCGCCTCGCAAACCCCTCTCGCGAGGAAGCATCCACCCCCCCCTCCGTGCCCATGGACGACGAAACACGCCTGTCCTACGAGACGAAGAGAAATAAAAATAAAGAAAAGACACGCGGAAAGGTGGTCGCAGGTAAGTCAAAAAGTCTTGTACATCTTCCTCAACTGAAACCTGCATAGTAGCAGATATGAAAAGAGATAAAATTAGCACGAGGCCGACCATTCAGGCCGCGTGGCCGCCTATCCGGACAGCGCCAGATGGAACCTCATCAGAGACTTTTTTAAGCGCCGAGTTTTGGCGGTAGGGATTCACTTTAGAGTACCGCTTTAGAGCACCAAACGAAAAAGGGAATTAGATAGATTCGGGACATGTTCCGCCTTCTCCATTGTCGCTTGTCTCTCTGCGCGTGTGTTCGCTAGTTTCGCTTCGTCGGGTGATCCAGTCCCCTGTATGTTTTTCATCTTTGAATCCTCCTCTTGCTCTCGATCCAAAAAAAGGAAAAAGGTGGCCTGACAATGGCTCATCCCGCGCGCTCTCTCGCTACCCCTGGTCTTTGAATATATAAGAAATGGAGACCCTTAACCTTTCAGAGCTTCGACCGCCATCTTCTCTGCTGCGTCTTAAACATCAACTTTGCATGGCATGTGCCGCGAACGAACGAACAAGTCCGCAACGCTTTACCTGCGGCCGTCGAGACCGCCAGCCAAGTCGGCCTCGAGACCGTTGCCCTGGCCGATATACTCCTGGGGTCGCGGGTCCGCAGAGGTCCAGCCTGGGTTTCCGGAAGGAATGGGCACCTGACCTGCGCCCGGCTGCTGCCCGGCCTGGGCGCCAGCCTGGGAGCCTCCGGGGACGGTGCGGACGAGCTGGCGGAAGCGGTAGACCTCCTCCAGGATCATCTTGCGCATCTCGCCGACGTCCTCGACGACCTCGAAGTCGAAGTTGAAGGTGGTGGGGCAGTCGGGTTCGTCCGAGGCGTCGTGCCAGATGTGCAGGTAGGGGTGTTCGAGGGCCTGCTCGACGCTGATGCGGCTCGAGGGGTCGAAGGCAAGCATGCGGTCGAGGAGGTCGAGGGCGTCGGGGTTGGCCGAGGGGAACAGGCCGGGGAATGGCTTCTTGGGCATGAACGGCAGGTTGCGGACGTACTCCTGGGCGCGGGGGGAGCCGATGCGGGAGAGCGTCTCCTCGTTGGGGGTTCCGAGGATGTGCAGAATCTGGTTCAGCTGGTCGACGTAGTCGCGGCCCTTGAAGAAGGGGCGTCCGCCGAGGAGCTCGGCCAAGATGCATCCCACGGACCAAACGTCAACTGAGGAGTTCGTTAGCACTTTTTCCATACGAAATGCAGAAATGGTGCCCGGCTCGGCTGGCGCACGACGGAATGATGGACGTACTGGCTTTGGTATAGCTCTGGAAGCTCAGCATGATCTCCGGGGCGCGATACCATCTGGTGGCGACGTATTCCGTCATGTACCCGGCATTCTCCTCGGGGTCGACGGAAAAGCCACGCGCCAGACCGAAATCGCAAATCTTGAGCTCGCAGTCGGCGTTGACCAGCAGGTTGCCGGGCTTAAGGTCGCGGTGAAGGACGTTGGCGGAGTGGATGTACTTGAGACCGCAGAGGATCTGGTAAATGAAGGATTGGAAGTGGGCGTCGGTGAGAGGCTGGCCGGATCGGATGATGGCAGCCAGGTCGCATTCCATCAGCTCTGCAGCACGGGGGCAGTAGTTAGCACAATGCCAGATTCGGAGAGGTGGACGCATTCGGGAATGGGGGCGTTACCCTCGTAGAGGTAGGTTTCGTTGAAGTTGTCGGGTCGGGGGATGTCCATGTCGTAGAGGCAGGTAATCTGGCACGAGGCACCGCGTCAGCATTCTATCGTACAGGAAGCCGTCCCATAGGCAGCGGCTGCAGAGTGGCGATTGTGGCGCGATAACTGCTGTGCAGAGCCTAGGGGTATACTGGAGGCTTTGGCGACACACGGCGCTGGGGGAAACTCACATTGCGGTGTCCCCTGAAGTGCTGGAGCAGCTTGATCTCGCGCAATGCGCGCTTGGCGAGGATCTTCTTGCTGAAGACATTTGTGACCTTCTTGATGGCGACGCCCTCCTGTGTCTGGTTGTTGACGGCGGCACTGCGTGGTGAGATGAGTCGTCAGCTTTTTTTTCTTGGGCGGATGATGGCGGGGCAGCAGAGGACGCGCAACAGCAGCAGCGGCCAAATGAGGGGGTGGACGTGACAGGAGAGGAGAGCAGAGAGGGCCGCACGCACCAAACGATTCCGTAAGCTCCCTGACCGAGCTCCTTGGTCACGGTGTAGCGCTCGTCGACGATGAAGTCCTGGTTGAAGACCTTGAAGACCTTGCGTCCCTGCAGGTCACCCATGATTGCGACGTGTGTGGTGTGGTGTTCTTGATCGAGCTGGTTGTTCTTTTCGATGCGAAGTTGAAGATGATGTCGGAGGCCGCGGTGCCGTGGGTTGCGGTGCAGTTGTTGACGGATGGGCGGAGTCGAGAATCGAGGGGTATCTTTTTGCTTTGCGAGTCAAATCGAGCCAAAGGTGGGGAAGCGAGCAAGGAATGCGATGTGATGCGACAGTTGCGGAACAACTCTGACAGGGTACGCTGTAGCGAGAGGAGCTGGTCAGGACCGGACAATTAAGTCAAGCAAGTAATAAGTCGCCTGGCGAGCTCACAGTGTTTCCAGAGGAAGTAAGAACAGCAGGATGAGGAGGCTGAGGAAAGACCAGGGGGAGAAAGAGGAGGAGCAGGAGCAACGCGAGAGGCAGCGCCGGTGAGGAAAGTGGGCGGGATCAGGTATTAATACGGTAAGCTCCGGACCTGGACGCGGGGGGGGGGGGGGGGGGGGGGGGGGGGGGGGGTGGGTGGGGGGGGGGGGGAGGGGGGGGGGGGGGGGGGGGGGGGGGGGGGGGGGGGGGGGGGGGGGGGGTGCAGTGTCGTGGTAGTGACAATGTCAGCTTGTGTGTCGCAGTAAATGATGCTCGTCTTTGTCTCCCCTGTTGCTTCCGGGTGGGCAATGCTGGTGGTTGCGTGCGGTCAACAGGTACCTTGTCTGACCAGGTAGAAGTAGGTAGGTACGGTATTCGAGGAACACGTTGACAGGATATCTCACGTAGGAAATACCTAGCTGATCTGAGCTGAACTTGACGGGACGGTTCGGCCAGCTGCGGGAGGTTAGAGGAGGCGATAAAAACCCATGTTGGAAGGCACGAGCCGCGAAGGGGGCTACGGGCGGTCACTACTACCAACTTAGCTCCTAGTAGGCACCTACCTACCTTGGGCTCTAGAGAAGGTACCTACCTGCCTAGGAGTGCGTAGGTACCTACCTACCTCTGTAATGCTGTACTGGGGAAGGTCACGCTTGCTGGAGGGGACCTGCCCAGTCCACCGCAAACGGAGTGGACAGCTGCACTGTCACAATGGCATTTGCCAGGGGGAGCAGGAGCAGCCCGCGAGATCATCGACAGCGCCGAGCCCGGGACCCTCAACTATTTGAGCAGGGAATCAGCACCCAATACGCGTCTCGAACTCATCATTGGAACACTGGCAATGACCCGCTGCTGCCCCCCAATTCTATTGCACCTCACCTAGAAGTAATTGGGGGCTATCAAGATTGTAAGGCGCAACTGTCAGGTACAAGGTAATACCAAGACCATCCAGGTACCACCAAGTTGCAGGAGCAGGTGCTGACGTTAGGCCCAAAGCGAACTTGGCGGGAGGCAGCCCCACCACATCCACCCCTCGCCCCTCCCTGGTCCCGCTCTTGATTTGCTGGCCGAAGCTTTGCGCGCCCGCTGATTGGCACGTTTCCACTACAAGCTCCAGCTACCTCGGGCCAGTAACCGCTGAGCATCGTGACGGGAGTCCTCGAGGTGCATTTCTGCAAGTTGCAACCGCGCGACAATTCGACAACTTTTTTAAATTTGCCCGGCTCCTTGGGACACCATGACCGCCTAAGAGGCGAGAAAGTTGATGAATACGGAGCCGCTGACGGGTTTACCCCTTTCTCCTTTCCCTTCCATATTGAGGGGCAGGCAAAGCTCCCGCATTCCAAAAATACAGCTTTCTTGGAAGTTGGACTCAGGGTCGCCGATGGAGCCCAAGGTTTGAGGTCCGAAGAGCGCAATTAACGCAATCTCCTTATTACGAGACGTCCAGTTCCGACTTCCGATTGCTCTGGGGCGACATATTCCCGGTCTTCATCAATCTCGTTCACACAGTCGCCCCGTCTTCAGAGTTTCTCTGTCTGATGCCAGAGCTGAGCTGCACCATCGAATTCCTAAACCACCCCCAAATCCCCCTAGGGAGTTCTATCGCCAGGCAGCCGCCTACAGCACCGTCTAAACGCAATCGCACAGTAGCCAGCCACTCCTCGAGGATCGGGAATGCAAGGCGCAGAAGCGCAGCAGTGGTGCTTCTCCAAGTACTACAGAACACCTACCAACCTGACCTGCAGATCAGAATACCCGGCCCTTAGTCAGATCTAGGCATCTCATCCCGATAAGCACTTGTGCAGCAGGCCACGCCGAGGGCCCGCGTTCGGAGGAGTCCGATGTTGCCCCAGCCAGAGAAACGAATCTGCCGTCAGCAACGCACCCAGCCCTTCGCTCTTGAATCCTTCCTCCATAAGCTGCTTCGCTCCTCCAACATATTGATACTGGGCTTGTCAGCCGGCGGCCGCTACGACGACGCTAGCTCAGGCCGCCGTGACCACGACCGGGCCCCGAGGCGACCACCCATGTGTCCGGTCTTGTAGGGCTGAAGGAACCTGAAGAAGTCCGGGCCAGCTTGGGAAAAGCCGGTCCCTCGTCATCAGCCCGTCACCCCGATGCTTGGCCCGGCCCTGGCTCCGTCCCGTGATTGCAGCTGAGAGGGACGCATCAAACGCCAACCAAAACCGACAGAAGAAAAAAAAGGTAAAAAGGACGAAATCTTTTCTATGTGCAAAGTTGCTCCTGGGGTATCGTGCCCCATTGCTCTAACTGTAAAACGCGCAACCAACGCAGCAACGCTCATTTCTCATGCGGCAGAGTAAACCCTGTCTGCTCGTTTGTCAGAAGGCCCGCCCGATTCTCCCCTGGCCCAGTCGCGCTGCAACGATTCGCGC
This sequence comes from Colletotrichum sojae, assembly GCA_014235955.1. NCBI lineage: Eukaryota > Fungi > Ascomycota > Sordariomycetes > Glomerellales > Glomerellaceae > Colletotrichum > Colletotrichum sojae. The sequence goes on along the minus strand of WIGN01000194.1, from coordinate 8,085 downwards.
CGCAGCCGTGGGAATGTCCACCAGCGACAAAACTTTCTCGCGCCGTTGACGCACCAACAAGTTACGTGCTCGCTTCCGCCGCGGCCGTTGTCGCAGAAATCCCCCTTCTGGGATATTCCCCCTGTGTGAGCGAGAGTGTGTGTTCCTGGGTGAAGCGTCGCATGTCCGCCCGTGCCAACGGCGACGATGACCCACCGGAACGCTCGGCGGCGCCTCATTATGCTTTTGGGTCGACGTTGGGGAAGACGTGCTTCAGGAAGTTGGCGGAGAAGCGGCTGCACTGCTCGTAGGCCTTGGAGAAGCCCTCGCCGCCGCCGTAGTACGGGTCCTCCACCACCTCTGGTCTTCTACCGCCCGAGAACTCGCCGAACAGCATCACCTTGGCCTTGGAGTCGATGTTGCCGCGCTGCTGTAGCCTCTGGAGGTCCTGGAGATTCGAGCGGTCCATTGCGAAGATGTAGTCGAACTTATCGAAGTCGGCGGGCGACACCTGTTGGTCGCACGAAGAAGTCAGTGAGTGCCCACCGGGCTTCCGACCCCTAACGCGTGGGCGCGGGCGTGTTCTAGTGGGCAGCGTACCTTGCGACCAGCGTGGACGTAATCGAAAATGCCGTGGTCTTCGAGAGTCTCCATGGTGCGTTCGTCCGGGGGATCGCCGACGTGGTACGCCGCTGCTCGGCAGACGGTGCCGGTCAGCACGAAGATTCAGTGTCGTTGCGCGGACAATAATTTCTGAGGGCTTCGTTTGTTTGTCATGACGTATCGCACGTACCTGTGCCGCAAGAATCCACCTTTGCGATGAGGCCCTTGTACGGCGGCTTCTGGGCGATGTGGCGGAAGATGCCCTCTGCCATTGTCGAACGGCAGATGTTGCCGAGGCAGACGAAGAGGACTGAGACGGGCTGTTCCGGCATTTTCGACGAGCTGTATTTGCGGTGTGAAAGTGTCGCGTTTGGGAGAGGCTGGCGGGACCGTCCGTATTGAGGCGGGAGCTTCTGATTGAGGTGCCCCGCGGCTCATCTGCGATGGAGGGGCAGCTGCTGCACCGTAAGATCTGCCGATCGGCGCACGGCTCCACACTGTGAGGGTCCACCTCTCACGTGAGTTTCCTCCAGGGACCTGCACCTTCCAGCATATCAACATCTCGGACATGGAAGTTTGAACAACTTCCATCGCGGACAATGACATTTCAGTTCGTATCTAGAGAAGCCAAATCAGTCCAAAATTAGGTCTCGTCTTCCGCTGTCGGTTCCAAGCCCGTCATCGCACGAGAACACATTCGACAACACACCCCCTGGGACTCCCAACCAGACCAAGAGTGCGATTTTGTTGTCGAAATCGACCGTACAACATCTGGCGCTCGTTGCCGTCACCCCCGAGCAACTTTTTGTGACCAGCGGCTGTGTCGCGCCCAATCGATTACCGGTGAACCTCACCTCCCACCCAAGAATCTTCGCTGATGCTTTGGCTCCTCGTGAAGTGGAACAGAGCCTTGCTATCTCAGCAAGTCTGGGATCAGGACATGGCAAACCCTCTTCGTGATATCTACGCTAACAAGGGTGTGAAGCGCAACCAGTAAGACGAGGGTGTTTAGGCTGGCCGACCGGTCCCTCGAGGCTTGTGGCGACAAGGCCGTCCGGTTCTGCTCGACTGTTGCCACGTGAGAGCGAAGCTGTTTGGGCCTACCTGGATCGGTCTTTCACGTTGCCCCAAGCTCCGTTTGCGTACCTATAATTGCCTCCTTTTCGTTTCTTCAGCAAGGCTTCGAGCTGAGACAGGTTTACGCCATGTCCATTCCGGCTGAGCCAAAGCGCCATGCCCCGACTGTTTGGTCGAGGCATTTGCAAAGTGGAAAGGAATGCCGACACCGCCTGTTGCCAGAGAAAACCGATAGACAAGTCTTTATGGAACCCCCGGAATGCGGTACGAGACCCCTTCCCTTTGATGTCAATGGCTCGCAAAGCATCACGCAACATTCCGCGAGCTGCGTTCTGGGCGGCTTTCGGTGTCGGCTCAACTGACAAGGGGATTGCCATATACGCTGCTCTCGGTCGGCCAGCGACGGACCCTCCCACCCTCCGTGGCGTGTAACAGAGCACGCTACTACGGATGCAACATGGCTGCCGCAACTTGCGTTCCGAGCGGCGGGCAGGTTATGGCGGGGTACTACAGTATAACGAGGGAGACTAACGACGAGGATTGAGTAATCCAATCTTGCTGGGCCAATAGCCCCAGCTAGCTTGCGATGGTTCAGCCTGGGCTGTGGCGGCAATCGTCCCAACTCAGTCTGTGTTTGCTTTTTGCCCAAGGGCTACGACTTTCAGCACATGACTGGGGATGTCGTTCATCCAAAGTCAGAGCATTTCGGGGAAATCCTAAACTCCCCACTGGGCCGATTACGATCAGACACCTCCATCGAAACACACGAAGGAAGTGACTGAAAGACTTAGACAGATGGGCCAATGGCCTGCCAATCCCAATGTCCCGGCTGCCATCCCATCAGGATGGGACGGAAAAGGCCCGGTACACAGACCATGTCGTGTTGACGGCAGCGAACGGGCTAATGCAGGGAGTTTACAGATCGTTCCGTGCGCATGCGTGGTCGGAGCCGGCGTTTAATGATTGGAGCGACGCCAGATCCCCGCCTCCGGGACCTGCATACCTCGACGACAGCAGGGGACAGATGCATGAGCTTAATCGCCCTCTCTCCATTCCATCGGATTGCAACCCCTGAATATCAAGGTAAGAGATCACTTCCAAAATAGCCGTGGAAACCAAGAATTCTTTCTCAAAGATTATCTTTTACGGTCATCAGGCATCTCCAAGGTCCAGACCCGAGGGGGAGGGGAAACGGGAGGCTTGGTGGATTTGTACCTCGCCTAAGCGTTCAGACGTTTGCGGAAGATCAACCACAGCTCGAGACGGCAATGTGGATGCTCCCGACTCACCGAGAACCTCCCCTGGACGCTCTTTGTCCAAACCGGACCACGAATCGTACGGCTAGCTTCTGTTGTCCAAGCGCCTCTCCAACGAACTACACGACCCAGACAAGCCAGCCCGAGCGACCGAGTGCGCCTATTCGACAGACGCCCACGCCAGGGGCGTTGTGGCGGTCGATCGTCTGCGAAGGGACCGCGTCTGGCAGCAAGAGACAACTTGTCACGACTTTGGCGGACTGCTAGCCAGAGCTGTCCATGCTTCGCCCTGCCCGGCATGCTCGCTGTGGTCCCGTTCGTTACGTACACCAGATCCGGGTCTCGACATGCTAGCGATTATCCTACGCGTGGACGCTCTCGATCGCTTGTCCCGGCTAGCGTCTTCATCTCTGACTCTCATTTACCATGGCCTTTTGACCACGGTCTTGGCGGTTTCGTCGACGTCTTTAATAAGAGCAAGTCAGTCCCATTCCCATATCCTTTGCTCACCCTGACTGCTGCCGGACGCCAACCTACACCACGATACTATCCTACGCTCGCTCACACGGCCGATCTTCAACTGCCCCTGAGACCAACGCTCAACAACACTCCGCCAACGATCATCACATTCTCGACGTCAACGTCCTCAACATGAAGTACACCTCCATCGCCGTCGCCTTCCTGGCTGCCTTCGCGGCCGCCAAGACCATCGACGAACTCGTCGAGTCGATCCCCACGTGCGCCATCACATGTATCCGCGACGGCGCCCAGTCAGTCAACTGCGCGATCACAGACTTTGGCTGTTCGTGTGGTAAGGTGGAGCAGCTCACGCCAACCGTCGTCAGCTGCTTGTCAAAGTCCAGCTGCACCGCTCAGGACCAGACGGGTATGTCGTCCCCACCCGATGTGGCCTTGATCACATAAGCTCGATAGCAACGAACTAACACCACTTTCCCAGACGTCCTCCTGGCATCCCAGGACATCTGCGCGCAGGTCGCCGCTGGAGGCTCCGCGACTGGTTCCATCCCGGCTGTTACAGGCGCAGCAGCCACGGGCACTGCGGCGGCCGAGTCTGTTACCCGCACGGGGACCGCCGCCGCGAGCACGTCGACTCCCGCCGCTGCCGGCAGGCTGCAGGCCGCTGGCTGGGCCGGTGCCGTTGCCGTCGTCGCCGCCTTTGCACTCTAAGCGAGGGGCGACGGGTGATCATTTTACTGCACGTGGTTTCTTTTCCCTTACGATTTTGTTCCTGACATGGGTTGTACATCGCGGAGTTAAGCGGAAGTCTCGCTGTTTCTGGATAGTTGAAAAAAACATCTTTATAAATGTACACTCTTGAATCGAAATCGTCTAGTCTATCATCGCATGTAAAATGACGGCCATTCGTTTTTCTGCAGTCTACCATTTTTTCCCCCATCCCATTAACAACGCTCTCCTCCACTCTATTCTATCGGGTATCATCATCTGTCATCGTCCTGTTTTCGCCGGGTCTCACCCGAGGGAGAACTTGCCCAGCGCGCTCCCGTCCCCGCCGTCGGCGCCGTCGAGCCAGCCGTGCAGGTCGTCCATGTTGGCGAACTGCTGCGCGTACCTCATGCCCTCGCGCCGCCTCTTCTCCACCATCCTCCAGTCCCACGCGCCGTCGTCCGCCACGTCGGACAAGTCGACGTCCTCGTCGCCGACGCCGTTGGCGCCGCCCTGCCAACCCGTCCCGGGCCGCTGGGGCAGGAGCTCGCTGGCCTCGAGGGCGACGGCCGGGTGGACCGTTAGCCGGCCGATCTTGAAGACGTACTTGCTCACGCCCGTCGCGTAGATCTTCTTCTCCCAGTCTTGGGAGTTTGCGCCGGGGCTGCCCTTGCGGACGCGGGCGGCGCCGAATTTCGGGTCGAGCCACTCCGAGGGCCGCGCGACGCCCTTGGGAACGAAGTGCGTGACGACGTAGAGCCACTTGCGGTCCCAGGCCAGCACGCGGGACCACATCTCGTAAGGGGCGTAGGCGGTGATCTCGCGGCGGAAGGAGCAGTGCACGGCGCCGAGCATGATGCCCAGCTTTCCCCTTGCGGGCTTCCCCGTCGTGGGATCGGTGACGAGGGCGGTCGTCGCGTTGTGCGCGAGCTTGCGGAAGCCCGGGCGGAGGAGGTATGTGCACAGGTGGGTGCGGGAGACGTCGAGGTCGGCGAAGTAGGTGGAGTTGGACTTGTGGACGTTGTAGTCGATCTCGGTGATGGGGGCGTGGGACTGGGTTATCATGGGACGGAAGAGGGAGCGCGGGCCGAGGCGGGGGGAGGCGCGGATGAAGAGGTGGTAGAAGATTGCGTGCCATATGCGGTACTGTCCATCGAGGTTGGTTAGCCAGGGTAGATGGGGTGGTTTGGAAGAACGGGGGGACGATAGGGAGAGAGAGGTACGTACGGTCCAGACGAAGGGCAGGTTTTTCATGTTCAGCACCGCGAAGAGCAGCATCAGGATGCGGCTCACGCGCCCCGGTCCCGTGAAGAAGTTGGCCAGGACGATGCGCCAGTGGATCTTGAAGGCCGCGTAGGCCAGGCCGCCGGCCGAGGCGAGGCGGATGAGGCGGACGACGCGGATGGGCACGCGGTCGAGGTCGGCCTCCGTGCGCGGCGTCGTCGGCTTTGACGTTGCGGCTGTCATCTTTTCTTTCCTCTGTTTTTATCTTTCGGTCTTCTGCTCGATGGGCGACGACGCGTCGGGGGATGGCGATCGCTTCTTCTTGTTCTGGTTCTTATCGGCGACCGTGGTCGTAGTCGTTGGACGTCGGGAGGGCAGGACGAGCTGGCGGATCGCGCCTAGGAGTAGGACGAGGAGGACGACTGCCCAGAGCGGGAGGTTGCGAAGGGAGCACCAGATTGTGCTGGAGCATTTAGCGAGGAGGGAGGGAGAGGGAGGCATGAAGCATGAAGATGGGAGGTTTTTTTTTTTTTTTCCCTTGGGTGTCGTGAAATTGCAGTTGCAATGCCCAGGTGCTTGATTGCTGACCCACAACTTCCCGACTCGGCCGTTGGGAAGGAGAGATCGAGCTGTTGGGTGCGTGTTGCGCGCACCCGCGGAAAGCTACAGTGACGACAGCCCCGTGGGCGCCCCACCCGTACGGGGTTCGGGCGTGGGATTTTGGGGGTGGGTTCCCTGTCCGCGCGGGTGGTTGTCCCTGTGCCTGTCCAATTGGAGGGTTTCGGGGCACCTGCTGGACCTCGGCACTTCTGTCTTTGCTTGGTTACGATGCCTCTGAGATCTTAGATTTTGGCTCCTGAAGATTTTCACTTCCCCATTCCCAAAGGAGAATTCGTTTTCTTGGCCTTTCGGTGAGATGGTTTGTAGGAACGGAGCGTCGGGGTGATTTTCTCAGAATGCCGCGGTATCATGCAGGCTCTGTACCGAGGGAACTATTGGTGTTTAAAAGAGACTACTGTCAGATGAAGAAGTTGCCATTCGTTGAAAGCCACCAAGTACTGAAACAGCAAACATGCCATTACTGACATTGTCCAAAACTTACCTTTTTCAAAACTGAACGAAAAGATCTGCTACTTTGTAATCCCTTGTAAAATATGTGTGCTCTGAAAAATGAAATATTTCACTAATAATACCGAGTGTACTTTTAGAAGGTTCATAACATTTTAGGTTGCATGGTTTGGTGGTATCTATCTCACCTCAGGAACTTCCCGAATAGTAGCCGATAACATGGTACTACACTCGAGATGCATGTAAAATGACCAGCTAACCAGATATCCCACCGAAGAAAATGGAGTTGGAATTGAAGTCGTTTTTTCACAAACATGTTCAAGATCCCGTCATGCGCTTTTCCACTGGGATCTTCCATCAATATCTTGGGCATGCACCGTCAGGGCAGCGGATCAAGCCCCAAGGAACCGCGACTGTCCGGTGAGGTGGACCCCCCCTGAAATGTCCGAGTGGATCCCGGTTCCGTATTTTATGGGGCGGGTCCGGCCCGGAAGGCGAAGCGAGCACGGGGCACTTTCGGGACCGCATCGGACCCGGGCGAACGATCGCCAAGCGATCAGATCACGAGATCCGTCGGGAAAATCGGTATTATTTGCTTTCGATCGGGAATCGTCACTGCCGTCAAAATTGCACAAGACGATCTGGGATGGTCACACAAAAGGGGCTGGCCCCCTCACCACCCTCAACGACGCAAGGAGCAAGACCACCGCGATGATTCGTCCAGGCTTGTGCCTCTAATTGCCGAGCCTCATCAGCACCGTCAGCCATAGCTACATTACTTCATTGTTTCTTCTTGGAGCCGGGCTGCTCCCCCGGACGTGGAGTTGTGCCTCTGGTTTCCGAGCCTCATCGACTATGCCAGCTGCAGCTTCATTATGCCAATCATCATACTAGCGAGCTCAGCATCTGCTTGCTTTGACATGTGCTCGAGAAGTCTTCACGCTCGGAATGGACTCCGGGGCATATCCTCAAGTAACATGTGAGCCTTTCGACCTGCGGCTCGACGCAACCCCCCTCTCGCCCACAAGTGCAGGGATTGCCGAAGCCCGTCATCTCAGCACCTCCATCTCGGAGCCGGAGCTCATGGCCCGGGGGTTCCGTCCTGGAGGATCCCTTCCAATAGGGCCGTCACACGTCAGTTAGTTCCCTTCGCCATTTGGCAGAGGGTCCAAATCCTGAGGATCGGTTTGATGGGTGCTCGTTACACCGTCGAGGTCACCGAGCTAGCTAGCTGATTATCCTCGAGCATCTGCAAAACATGTTGTCCAGTACAGAGCAGTAAGGAGCTCTATCTCCGGTCTCGGGAAATCGGTTTTTACTTAAGTGCGTCTCCAGCAGATCAGAATATTTTCAAATCCCGACTTCCCTCGCCACGGGCTGGACTGGGAGGGAGCATGATGCAGCAGGGGAGGAAGAAGCAAAAGCGCACCTGCTGCTCAGATCGACCGTCATCTACTACTGGCGTGTCTTGACCTGCCTTTCTCCAGGATGTTGCAGGCTGAACCACCATCTTCGGGCTTTGAGCAAACCTGGACCCTCCCTCCCTTCCCTTTCTCTCTTGCAGCCCGCATGAACGCGGCACGGGCATTCCGAACGCCACAACTGCCCGGGCAGCCATAAGATTGAGCTCGACAGCCCGCCGCGATGGCTGGCTCAACGTGCTGAGCGTGTCCGCCCATGATTCGATTAGAAA